>CAHIKZ030005466.1:67500-82500 GCA_903632075.3 Acanthosepion pharaonis | reverse complement strand
TCGGTCAGATATATTACCTCTAGGTCATAGTCGCAGTGCAGAAAGGAAGGGAATTTTAACGTTTTTCTCTATACGAATTACGCCAGCGGCTAGGAGAACTCAATTCATACTTGAAGAGTAATGTTTAATAGCAGTAGAAGCCGCTGTTTTAAAAAAAACCTCTTCCCCTAAAGAGCTCAGGTGGATTTCCGGGAGCTTATTTAGTCATCCTCAGACAGACAGTTTCACTGTGTCATATCTCCTCAGTTTTGCTGTGCACACACACACACACACACACACACACACACACACACACACACACACACACACACACACACACACACACACACACAAAAACACACACACACACACAAACACAAACACACACATAAACACATACACACATATATATATATATATTTTATATATATATTTATTTTTTTCGAATAAATAATAATAGCTCGACACTGTATTGAGCACTGTTTTAAGAATACTATTTTTTGTTTATTGAAATTTATTCCGTATACACAATCCCATATATATATATATATATATATATATATATATATATATATATATATATATATATATATATATATATATATATGAAGTGTAAACACTAGAGTAAGATGGGAGACTTTTGACATGTTTACTTGCATTAATTTACCCTCCTCTCGAAACTCATCTGATTCTATTTGTCTAATGAGCTAATTAATGTCGAGTAATATCTTTGAGGTGTATTCTCTGTGATGTCCAGAAGGTAATTAGGCTGCCTACCAGGGGGAACATTGGTCATAATACATGTCTCCTTTAATTTCCCTTGCTTCTCTCAAATCTCAATCACAGCCTGCCTTTAGCAGTTTTTCTCGAGCCTACACTGGCCTATCGATGTAAGGCAACATGATTTGATTATTCAAGATATCTAGCAGCGGGCAGGCTTCGAATTGCATAAAAGAAATTCATTTGAAAATGAAGATTTAATTAAAGATTCATTCAAAGAGGGTTGAAGATAATTGCACAGGCATTCTCCTCTGTATATAAAATTATGTAATAATGAATTGTATATACCTGTATAACAGTAGCGGTTTCGAAAGACGAGCTTTAACATATTTGGTATTTTCAGTTTTACTTCCTTTTTTAATCGTATGTAGAGATATTCTAGTTTGTAAAATTATTTTATCCAAAGGAATATATACTTTTAAAAGAATAAAGCTTTTGAAATAGTAATATAATATTAGGATTTTTAATACTTTGAGCCTTGCTTTCCTGTACAATTTTAACGCTTTTGTTTGAGCTCCTGAGTGAAAATTCCCAAATAATTGGTATGCAATGTTTCGCGGTAGATATAAAAAGATTTACAAGTGTTTACCTACTGTTCAACCGGTGGCTGGGCATTAAGTCATTTTTTATGTGACTGTTCAACCAGTATCAATTCATTGTTATATTCCGTGCTAAGGGAATAAATACTTAACACCAGGTGGATAATAGAAGAAAGATTTTTTGTACACAAGTACAATATGAAATACGGTACAGTCATACACACAGGTCAATCTAGTAGTGAGTGCTACTAATTGGAAGGTCAGATGTGCTTGTGTCTTCTCTCTCTCACTCTTTCTCAAGTCTCTCTTAGTTGATTTTATAGGTACTTACTACCTATAATTTAATCATTCATGGGGGTGTTCTAAACATGTCAGCCATTTTTTTTTCAACTGGTGACTGGGCATTATGTCATTTTTCTACGCCACTCTTCAACCCTGTGTCTGGATATTAAGTCATTTTTCTCTACTACTGTTCAACCGCTGGCTGGACATCAAGTCAATTTTTCTATACCACAATTCAACTGGTGACTGGACATTATGTCATTTTTCTACGCCACTGTTCAACCGTTGGCTTGGTATTAAGTCATATTTTCTACCACCGGTAAAGCGGGGGTCAAGGTCTCAAAGGGTTATGGACTGTGAGATGACGAATTTCTTAAACAAAACAGAGCAACACTATATTTACTATGGAAGCATTCATGAATCTAAACTTTATAATTGATTGATTGATTCGCTTTTTTTTTCATAATATTCACCATTTTCCTTGGTTATAGATTGGAGTCAATTATTCAGTTTACCCTGTTTTTGCATGACAAGACGGTGTGATCGTCAAAACCCTTCTCATTATTTTGTTATCATGCACGTATTTAAATCAACTTGTAACTCGACACTTGAAAGGAACTTATTTTTTATATTAGTATTATTTTAATCATTTCACTCCAAGAAATGCGATAATGCAACCATGACGCTAGGCTTTACTGGGAGTGAAAGACAATGAGAAAACTTTAGTTAAGAGAAAGGTCAATAAAATAACAGGCTTCAAAAAACCGGAAAATGGCGATTGATGATGCATATATATTTGTGAAGATCGTAGTTGACAGGGAAGCAAGAAATCGGAAGCGAGATCCACAGGTAGGAAGTCCGAGAGAAGAAATTTTTACTATAGAATTTACGGCTACATTTAACTATTTCAGTGGTCAAATAATGAAACCTAGTTGTCAATCTAGTACTACAATTAAATTCATGAAGTCGCAGAAAATAATTATAGAAATGATACAGGAAAGGAGGAAAATAATTATAGAAAAAGATACAAGGAAGGAGGAAAATAATTGTAGAAAGATACAGGGAAGGAGGAAAAGGATTATAGAAAAGATACAGGAAAGGAGGAAAATGATTATAGAAATATACAGGAAAGGAGGAAAATGATTATAGAAAAAGTTACAGGGAAGGAGGAAAATGATTATAGAAAATATACAGGGAAACGACGTTACGGCGCTGGGAAATAATTATCTGTTTATATATAATACAAAGTCACATGGGAGAGTCGGAACAATGCATCCAGAAACGGGTGAATCCGCAAGTCAAAACCATAATGAAATAAAGCAATAGATTTGATATCAACACTCATCTTCTCTGCCTCATTCACTCCATCTTACAAGATATGCCATTGACGATAAGGATTTGAAAATAAACATTGATTGAGAGAAAATCTCTCTTACTGAATTGTTCCACCTACTGCCAGTCACCAGTCAGAGTTAATATCTTATATATTGGGAATAATACTGACACCTCCCAACAGAATACGCGGCTGTAGTTAAGTAGACACCTTGCTTCATATCACTCGGTTATGATACTCTGATACATGTACCTCTCGACAATTTAAATTTATCTTATTCTTCCCGCAAACAAGAATCGGTTGCCTGTTCTTAAAAACACTCCCTTCTTTATTATTCTTGTAACTAAACCACTTTGCTCTTGAGTGCGGATTTCAACCAGCTTCGATAAAGACTTCTTCAGATAAAAAATTTAAAAGAACGTAATTAGGAAAATCGACTGGCCGAGTTAACCGTTCCAGTCGCTGCAAGTTACAAGTGGATTTTTTATAGCCTTTTCAAAGAAAATGATTTCCTTGAAATGAAAAAAAGTAGACAGGTGCTGAATTAATTTGTCTAACTTCTGATCTTTAAAGTCTGTAAGCAAATCATGAATTTTGATTAAACTTTTTTTTATGCTAGGCCACAAAATGGGAACCAGTAATAAGGTGTGCCTGAGAAAAGCGATAATAACAACGAAAATTGCAATATGAGCTCTGGTAAAAATATGTAATGATAACAGCAAAAAATGCAATATGACCACTGGCAAAATGGTTGCTGACGACATTAAGATTATAATACACAGAAATTTATAAACTTAGCAGAGTGGATAAAGGCTTTAGTTAGATCCAGTGAGAGGCCCCAAAGAGTGTGAGTTCAATACCTGGTTAAGGCGGTGGAGAACTTGGTGAGGGGAATTAACAGGAGATAACTGATAACTGATACCATTATACATGGCACGTAGGGCTAGAACAGTCTATCACAATGAGCGAAATAAAGGATTCAGTTCGATTTTCCAGCCAACTGAAGAAGGCCGGAGCGTACAACGGCCGAAACGTTGTGATAAATATGGCAACAAAGATGAAGACAATAATGAGTCTGAATAATGTAAATAGTGTACATAACACTTCATCTCAGAAATATAGACAGAAACTTTTCAGAGTATTAAACTGAAACTGCTGTTATCAGATTATTGCAATAAAAATATAGGAAATATAAAAGGAACTTCGGAAATTTCCCTAATATTAGACCGAAGATGTCGTCAAGAACATTTGCACCGATTTGATATTTCCTATTCGGTAACCTTGAAATATATTAGTCCATCCGCAAAAGAGAAATTCTTCAACACGGCTTTTGTAAAAGAACTGCTCTAATACAAACAGCGATGACACAGCGTGCCATCTCTGATTGAAGACTTTAAAACAAAGAACTGATTTTGTTTATTCATGTAGAATCGTTGTTAGAATAAAACAGAAATAAATCTTTGTTTTGTTTGCGCTTGAAGAACCGAAACGTCATTTTTGTTTAAACATAGTCAAACTTTGTAAGTTTGGAAAATGGACAGGGATATAAACAATCAAGACATAAATTTACAAACGACTTTATTACATCACACTGACTGTCTATAAAGTATATAACTCTTTGAATTTGAAGGACCGTATTCCTAGTTTTGATAGAATTTGGTATATTTTCGAAGAGGACACCACTGCGCACGTCTTAAAAGATATTATTTTGCCGTTATAAGCTGTTAGTAGTAAATACATCGCTTATGGATTTTCCGATCATCGCATTCACAACGACCGACTGAGAATATCAGTGAAGTTTCATGTAGGGATTTGTCAAAAGGTTCCATCAGCTATACTGGTCACCCACGCGGATAAATCAAGATTTGATTTCTTATCGACGTCTGGCTATTAATTTTAAAGGGGATATTGGATAATAATTAAGACGGAAAGCTGATGGAGATCCATAAATAAATCATTACATTCTAAACGGAAATGTTACAGGGAAAAGCATGTGATATCTAAAAAAAGTTAATTCGTTTTCTTTTTCTTCTGCTCTGATACTTCCGGACCTGGGCGATCACGGCTCTCCATGACTTCTTCTATCCCCTAAAAATGTTTCTTTTTACTGCTCTTCTCATTGCTTTTTTTTTTTTCATTTATTTTCACAAGTAGGGTAATTCTTGGTTCACTCTGACATCCTTTCTTCATTATCTCCTTGTGTGTTAAATTTTCCAAGCCCAAGAACTAGCAGTTGAGCCCAGCATTGCCCGGGGATGTACCAGTAAGAGATAGATCAAGTATCGACCATCATAAAGACTGAAAAATAAAATTGACAAAGATTATTGTTTAAGGTTGACGGACACGCATGTCTTAATTAGTTTTTTTTTTCTTTCTTTTTTTACGAATTAGTCAAACCCAAACTCAAACAAAAACATTGTTTTCAATCGTTATGAGTCTATCGATTGAATAGAATTTTATTATAAACAATTGTCTTGTAAATGGAATTTTTAAAGTATTCTGAATGTAAAAATAAAGAAAAAAGTGTGCAAGACAATAAGAAACACTACCTGCCAAAAAAAAAGTGATGTTTCGTTGAAATCGGTTGAAAAATGTAGGAAATCCGATCCCATATATAAATGAACACATACACACACACCACCTGGGTTTTATAATAAGTATAACTCGATATGAGTTGTTCCCCTTTCATTCTGGCGCCAGAATCGTGTTTTATCATGATTTCAAATTGATTTCATGCAAAAACAATTGTGTTTTTTCAATTTCTGGCGCTGTCAGAACCACCGCAAGGTAATTTTACGCAGTCCTGTGAAGTTTTGTTGAAATCGGTTGAAAAATGTAGGAAATCCGATTCAATATATAAACGTACAGACACACACAATCTGCGTTTTATAATAAGTAAGATTACAATAATTTCCGTTATTTTTTCCAAAGTAATATTCTTTTTATTTCCAGTTTTCTTAAGCTTTGATCGTTTCTCGCATGTTCTGTCCTTCTGTAGACCCAGACCCCTGTTGTTTTAGTTCTGCTTTTCATCGGTAAGAAAATTATCCAGTATTCACTGTCATTTGAGAGGACCGATATTACATATAATTTACTTTTCATTTTCACCTCATGCAGGGTAAGCAAAGTTACTAAGACACCAGGGATTACGGAAGCGAGAAAACATGAGAAAAAAAAACATTATTAAGCAAATTGAACAATAAAAGAACAGGAATTAAAAAAAAAACGGAAGTTCAGTCAGTTATGTGCCATGCGTGATACACACTTAGGCGATCATGTATCTTTCGATACATGACTGACGAGGCAGATGTTTTGTTTTTTTTTTTTGCAGTAGATTGTTATTTCTTTCTGCGGTTGACCAGCTTCCATTCAAGGCTATAAAACCCGGTCTGTCCTGCTATTTAGCCATAGCTGGGGTGGAGGAGAATATTCATACGTTTCCCAAGGTATTAGCACGTAAGTGAATGTAATGAATTCGACTGGAATTCGAACTCTTTTCTCCGATCCCTCAATCCGAACTACTATCCATTACTCAACTGTTAGTTCTTTTACTGTGTTCCTGACTAAATTTCCCGCTTTCTTAATAATTTTATCACATGGGACGCGTCTTATGCAATAAGGATTTCTTAATTACTAGTTGTAATCTGATTCGTGGTTAAAATTAGTTGCTTACTTTCCACTCATTGCAAGAATGTACGACCAATTCGAGTAAACAACATAGGATGCCTAAGCAAAATGTATTGGGGCTGGTGCTATAAATTGAAAACCACATTACATATCAGAGTTTGTCTATATTTCTGAGATGAGGTATTATGTACAGTATTTACATTAGTCGGACTATTGTCCTCATCTTTGTCGCCAAGGACACATGGCACAGTGGATAAAGGCGTTGGTTAGATCCAGTGACAGACCCAAAGAAGGTGAGTTCAATTCCTGGTTAAGGCAGTGGAGAACTTTCAGAGGGAAAATTAGCAGGAGATAACTGATAACTGACATCCATCAAACATGGCACGTGGAATTAGAACAGTCTACCCCAGCGATCGAAATAAAGGGTTCAGTTCGAAATTCCAACCACCTGAAGAAGGCCGGAGCGTACAACGGCCGAAACGTTGTGACAAATATGGCGACAAAGATGAGGACAATAGTCCGACTAATGTAAATACTGTACATTACATATCAATTCTACATTTAATCTCCTTCGAACTAGTCCCCTTACAACAGCACTTACTTTATCCATTGGTAGGGGCATTTCTGGAAATCCCTTTTTTTGTAATAGCGAGTAGCTGTCTCGTCGCATTCTATTCGATTTCTGGACGTCGTGAAACCTTGTTCCTTTCAAGAAGGTTTTGAGTTGAATAATTAAAAGTCGTAAAGAGCGAGATGGAGAAAATATGGTTATTGTTGGACTTAGGGAATGTTGAGCTCGGCGCAAAATCACTGCATAAGACCGAGTCACTGATGGAACCTCTGTGTGTCGACGGGAGTGAGGTCAAGGACCATCTGTGGCAATCGGCTTCACTTTGCGCACTTTAGCGCTTTTACCATAGCAGCAATTCCGAAAATTTTTGATCAGATAACGAACATTCAGGTACTTATCTCCCATCTGTTTGTCGATCGACACGGATGAGAAAACGAAACAACATATTTTGCTTCGGAAATACCGAAGTTCTTTAGCAAGAAAAATAGAATGCATAAAAGGAGGGAGTATATAATGTAAACGTTTTAATAAGCCGTATATTTTAATGCTGATTTTCAAGGAATGTCCACTTTTTCCTCATTAATGATTGCTGTAGTTTTATTTTTTCATATTTCTATTACATACAATACAAAATTAAATTCAAGGTAGGTCACTACATAGCGAAGAAAAACGGTCCGACCATGAAAGAGTTACATATTACCCATAGATCCGTTGGCGATGTGGCTTCACTTTGTCTTTTCTATAAATATGTTCATAGTAACGGTTATGATAAGGTTTTTTTTTTCCCATGGTGCTTCTGCTAATGAATTTAAGGCTTCTACTGGATTAGTAACTCAATCTCACCGTTTTACTGGTTAACTAGCTAAATGCAACGGCCACTTCTAATCTAACAGTTTCTATTTACATTATTCGGACTATTGTCCTCAACTTTGTCGCCATATTTATTACAACGTTTCGGTCGTTGTACGCTCCGGCGTTGAGGACAATAGTCCGAATAATGTAAATATCATTAATGGATGTAAAATGCAAATTCATCAATGAGAAAATACGAAACCTTAACAAGCCCAGGTCTCATGTAAATTATAATAATGACTGAAGATCTGATCGTGCTTCATTTATGGTATAAAAATTTTCTGTTAATTTAAAAGCTTTTGGCATCATAAGAACAGTTGAGAATAGTTGCAAAATATAAGTATGTTTTTCAATTGTAGAAATTTGAGAAAAAAAAACATGACATATTTCGTTAGGATATGTAGCTATACTCACTTTAACAACGTGACCAAATATCAAAAAAGGGAAAATGTAATGAAAACCCATCTGATCAATGTACATTACGTGCAAAACTTTTTGATCTGGAGTTTGTGATAATATTTCGTCATTAATTGTTGAATTTGGCAATCTTGGACTTTCGTATCCGCTAAGAAAAGATGTAAGAAAATGGCGGTTTTTCCCATGGCATCACTATTATTTTAACTACCTTCACTCATGTGCAATGTTTACCGACTCAAAAATATGATCATAATGAAAAAGAATTTATACATATTTTTCTTCTTGAGAATTTACAACAAAAATGTTAAATATTTTTTGTTAGATTGTTTATTTGAAAGAATAACATTATATTCACTACATTATAAAAGTAATACAGATGTATTAAAACTAATTAAATGCAATATTTATCATTTAATAATGTATTAAGGAATAAATATGAAAACAATTTCTATTCAAAAATTTTACAAACATTTACTAGATTATTAAAATATAGGGACTAACTATAAGGAAATCCTTAATTACCATTTTATAAAGTTCAAATGGATAGGCAATTATAGATGTTTTGTCAAACATTCCAAAAACAATTTAATAAATAACTAATGTAAATAAACAATCTAAAAAATAAATAGTGTTTATTATTTTTGTTGTCATTTCTCAAGAACAAATAAGATGTAGATATTCACTTACATATGTTTAGTTTTAGTTTTTTTTTAATTCTACTCATCTTTACTAGTTAAAATAATTGCGATGTCACGGGGAAAATACTTTTTACACTCTGTGATTTTGCGTGCACTAAATTCCGATATTGCCAGTAGTTCATAAAATAGAATTTTATACATTTTACTTTAAATATATTTTCTATATATGTAGCCCAATTATATTTTAGATGAGAGCTTATGGCTTTATATAAATTTAAATAGCTTTTTTTTTCTGTAGAAATTAATTGTTTTCTCTTCTGCAAAATAAAGTAGACTATTTTCATTTAATAAATAAGGTATTGTTGTATTTTGAAACAAAGATATATATGTCGACAATATAATTAAAAACAAAAGCAAAAAACAAACAGGGGAAATGCTAAGTCTTAGTAATGGTTGCCCGAAAAAATAATAATTATCGATTCGAGGTGGCGACATCTTTCTTGAGGAATAGCTGAGGCGAGACAGATTTCTTTCTTAATAAGAATTCGGTAAAAATTCGTTCCTAAGTTGCATATTCTTGCGATCTGTCACTTTAAAATATGAATAATCTTTTATGTACTGACTTTATGAATATTTGTCTGAATTCTAGTCTGATTTATTACGCTAAATACTCATTAAATCTATGATTTTTATTGGCTGATGAAAGTATAGCTATTTTCTTTTTTTTTTTTTTTTTTGATATTCCAGTGACATTGTTGTTACATTGATTGACGGAATGCCTTGTTTTTTTTTTGTTTTTTTTGTTTTTTTCGGCGGATCAACATTGTTATCTTTATCACACGCGTCTCACACATAATAATCCATGAGATTACAAGCATGAGTGTTGGTTGGACAGTCGTTGCCGCTGATTAACTCTTCCTGGAGGTGTGGCAGGGAGCTGAAAATTGCTGCCCCACATGTAATATTTCAGCAGACCACTCTCCAACCAAGGTTTGACCACGCTGTTCAGCAATTCTACATAGCCGTCCGAATTGAGCCTGAGACTCTGTTCAAAGATGTGATGTGGCCTGACATCAGCCTCACGGGAAACACACCTAAAACTATCACAGTTTGGGAAAAATTAATCATCATGACACAAGGAACGTCATGTGAATCATCATTATCATCATCCTTCGATCTCCATTTGGTTGGTCGGAATTCTTGACAATCTCTTTCCATACTGTTCAATCCTATACTGCTGTTACCAGACCCCAAATGCCCAACACTGAGCCCTGAGCTGGTGTGTGGAAGGTCATACACGGAAGAATTTTACGGATGTTAAAAATCTTTTGGAGAATCTATTATGTGAGATCCAAAATATTTGAAGTCTTCAACTCTTTTAATGTGTGTATTATTGAGTGACTTCAACGCGAATGATCCAGGGAAGGTTGCGATATATTCTGTCTTACTCACATTGCAATATAGACTTACCTGGTTTGCTGCTTGCTCGAATGATTGCAGCAAGGATTCTGCATTCATTATACATTGAGAAATTAATGCAGGGTTAGTCAGGTATTGTGTGTATTAGCGAATACTCCGGCGAGGTTTCAATTTTTTTTCCTCTATGTTGTCGAAGGAAATACTCAGAACACAGTCCTGAACAACTATAAACAGAAAGGTAGCAAGTGTGTCACCTTGTAGAACCCCTGTTTTAACTTCAGAGGAATCAGTCTCGCCATTAGGCAATAGAATAATGGCAGTGGTGTTTCTGTACAGAGCTCTAATGCCGTTAAAATGTCTGGAAGGTATCATAGAGTTGGAAGAATTTGGAAATGAGATCTCTGCTGCTGGAATCAAACGCCTTCCGAAAGACTCCAAAACAGATTGTGACCACTTTGTTGAATTTTTCATCTCTTCGCGTATGCGCCGAATGGAGGGAACTTAAGCAGTTGTCGACCTGCCTCAGTTAAATCCGTTCTTGTTTTGCGGAGGAGTGGGTTGATGGTAGGAAAGTGTGGATCGATGTTAGGGACAATCCTATTTAGCAGAAGCTTATTGGAAACTTTTGCTGCAACTGGCATGAAAGTCATACCACTTAAGTTTACTGCATTTGATAGATTCGCCCTTATTTTGGGAACAGGGACTATTCCACCCTTCATCCAAACTGAAGACGACGAATGATGCTTGAATGTGTGGTTGCAAAACTGTAGGAGGAGGTCATGAAATATTGGATCGTTTCACAATAATGATGGTATATATTTTCAAGACATGGAGACTTTTTGTTGACAAAATCTTTGCGCGCTCTTTAGTATTTAGTGGCGTCATTAAAAGTACATCAATTTAACTTGTGTTCATAACTCGTATTCACTCTTTGCAGATATTTTCTTGCCTATCTCAAACGCACATCTGAACTGATTTGAACTTATGTGCTGTAATGTTTCCCTCTTTGGCAGTTTCCAGAGTTTGATTTCTTCTATAGATAATATAAGGCTGTTGTATAGTGTTTCAATGTCATCATATTGATCAGAGAGCATTTTATAACGATTTTTAACATCTACATCAAAGGAGTGTGTGAAAGATCTGTATAATGTCCCCTTGAACCAATCGACTTGATTCATAGGGTCTGTGTCTGGTAGGTCTCATGACCTTAGGCTAATAACGTCATTGATGGAACCAAACACTATGATCAGGACCTACGGAAGAGATGGACGAGTATGCCTGAGAATTACGATCACTGTTCTTCCACATGTTTCTCACGAGGATGTAATCAATTTATGATCGATGTCCGGATGGATGTTGGAATGTCCATATACGATTTGGATGCTTCATGAACCTCGTGTTTGTAATTTAGAGTTGGAACTCTTGAGCGAAGCCTGTCAGTTTTTCTCCGATTCAGTTTGTTTCCTTATTATGCGTGAATGGAGCAACCACCTATTTGACTATTGAAATCGCCTGAGATAAGAAGGAAATTGTGGAACGGACAATTTCTGTTACTCTCTTCAGATCGGAGTAAATGTCCTCTACTAGTTTTCATCACTTTTCTTAGTTGGGCAGTAACAAGCAATGAATCTACTAAGAGGGTTACTGTTAAATTCAGCAACAATGATACGATCAGATTTTTTTCAGTAGATATTTAGTTTCCCGAGGCTTTAGGAGAGAGGTATATGTCAACTCCACCGACTATGGAAACTTGGGACATTCTGGTGTCTGAGGCGGTGATAAATTGGTATTGATCAAGTTTGTTATAATTCAGATCAGTGTCAGGGCGATGGTAACTGTGCTCCTGGGGGATCAAGATGTCAATCTTACTTTGCTTTGTCATATGAATATTAAGCAAGCCATCTGTTGTTCAGGGCGCCGGGCAGCTGATCCTGACAAAAATTCTTTTCATCAGAAAAGAACCAGAGTGTCCAAAGTTCGACAAACTATTTCATCTTGTTTAGGAGTTTCTTTTCGTTGTCAGGCGGTTTACTCAAGACTTTTCTTTGCACTTCTTGTAAAAATTTTAGCGGAGGTTCTCATTCAAGGCAAGCCTTGCAGCGTAAATTGCAACCCAAATTTCCCGCGTCAAGGGTATCCTTGGTCCATCATTTCCTCTTGCAGATGGATTCTGATGTACGGAGGCAATTAGAATGTCTCCTGTGTACTATCCTACAATCCAGGCCTTCATAGCCACCGTAATAGGCCTCAATTTCATGTCTTACTGTTTTCACGTGTTCAAAGTTAATTGAGCAAATGTCATGATTGCGGAATTTTGATGACCAGTACGTTGCAGGAGATCCAATTCCAATATTCAGTTGACTTCCATTCGTCCATGTCAGTTATTATTGATATCGATAAAACTGAATTGATTCATAATGCCTGTTCACTGTTTCCCATTGCACCAGAAGGATGGATCGGTGCTCGCACCGAGGCCAGAGGAACCGACAGTTGCGAGGCCGAGGGCAATTTTTTACCTTGTCCTGGGCGTACGCGCTCGGGTTCCCACCTAAATAAAAACACCTTGTATCACATCTCGTAGGGGTAAGGAGTTAATACCGCGTGTACCTTACTCTTTTAAGTAATTTCACGTTTACTTACCATCTCTCAGTTGAGTCTCTGTCTTTGAACAGAGTGCGCTCAGGGACTTCTCTGTCAAAGGACAGAAGGGCAACTGAGAAAATAATACTGAAGAGATGCCCTGCCCTGGGGAACAGCTGCCTTCCCATTGCACCATCGGGTGAGTTCGGTTGCGGGGGCTGAGTGGAAGTTTTGTCCGCCGCCCGGGAGTACGTGCTCGGGTCCCCACCTAAAAATAGACCTTGTGTCACATCTCGTCCTAGAGGGGGCACTGAGTAAATACCGCGTGTAAATTACTATGAAGTGGAGAGGTTGCTTTTTTTAATCTAAGAATTTGTGGAAGAATTGAACTCCAATTTCAAATTCATTCATATAGATTCCATTATATATGTCTTACTTAATTAGCTATTATATTTATTTAAATCTTTAAATGTTGAATGTATAACTAAATCTAAGTTCTATTTTGACATCTTTACACTGTATTAATTTTATCTCATGAATTGTCCCCTGTTCTGTCACCAAACAAATAAAAATAATTGTTTGTACGAAAAATAAGGATCTACGTACATCAAATCGTCTTTAAATTAAGTGGCAGGAGAAGGGTTATCGTTGAACTTTTAAAAGGTAAGCTTAAACATTAATTCAAGACTTAAATGCAGAGATCAAATTTGAATTCTTAGTTCTGTAGTTTATTGATGCCTATCACATCTACTCCTCCCTAGCTATTTTGATTATAGCCAAACCAAGAGTCATCCACAGGAGCTGGCTTAAAATTTTAGGTAGCTTAAAATTTTAAGCTAGCTGCAATTTTGGATACAAAAAGAAATTAAGAGTTACTGCTCCTGAACCATGAAAGCAACGTAAATGGCTAGTATAATATATTAATATATATTTTAACCTGACATAATCTGCCAACCCTTAAATCTGAGATCATCGATCATCCTTCCCTGTAACTAAATTTTCTAGGGCATTTGAATGAGCTATCAATCATTGAAATCGAACCAATGGGAGGGGAGGAGTTTTTTGGACACACACATGCACAAACACGTACATTGTAATTTGTAAATAAGACAGCCACTTGTTAAAAACTAAACAACATTTATACTTTGCAACGGCATAGTAAGCAATTTGCTTCAGTAATCTTTTATATTTCCGTGATGAAGTATTATGTACACTATTTACATTATTCAGACTATTTTCCCTGTCTTTGTTGCCATATTTATCACAACATTTCGGTCATTGTACGCTCGGGCCTTCTTCAGGTGTTTCGAATGTCGAACTGAACCCTTTATTGGCTCACTAGGGTAAATTGTTCTAACTCCACCTGCCATGTCTAATGGATGTCAGTTATCAGATATTTCCTGTTAATCTATCTCTCCAAGTTCTCTACTGTCTTAACCAGGTATTGAACTCACAACTCTTTTGGTCCTGTCACTGGATGTAAGCAACACCTTTATGCACTGTGCCGTGTGTCCTTAAGGAGCTGTGAGTTCAATACTTGGTTAAGGCAGTGGGGAAATTGGAGAGGTGAACTAACAGGAGATAACTGATATCCATTAGACATGGCACGTGAAACTACAACAGTCTACCCCAGTGAGCGAAATAAAGGGATCACTTCGACATTCCAATCACCTGAAGAGGCAATTTGCTTGCTCAAAAAACAGTAGTTATCGGAGGTATTTTTACTGTAACACAGACGACAGTCAACAATCTCTGACTGGATTTCATACAATATGCACCAGCTATACTAGATTTAAAAGAAAAACGGAACTATTTCTTTAGAATAGAAGCATTTACTTAATATGTAGTCTGAAGCCATGGAAATTCGAGAAAATATATAGATGACTGAAGAATAATGTTACAACGTTATATGGATAAAAGTAATGGTCTAAAACTTATGAACATCTTTATTTTCACCTGATCACTCGCTTTGACAGGAATAGA
>CAHIKZ030005466.1:40000-62500 GCA_903632075.3 Acanthosepion pharaonis | reverse complement strand
ATATATAAATATTATCAATTTATCACTAGTAGGTATAACATGTACACTACAGAGTATAATGATAATAATAATCATCAAGAAAGAAAACCTTAAAATTCATTTTGGTTAGAATTTATTTCGTAAATATTGCTAAATATTCATCTCTTGAGACCGAAAGTCTCCATTTATTACGAGATTTCGTTTTGAAGAAATGAATACAGAGAAATATTCACGTAATATATTATAACCGAAATGGATCTTTATGGTTTTTTTCTTGATTATATATATATATATATATATATATATATATATATAATCAAGAAGAAAACAGTCAACTTTAAGGGTTCATTGATTATATTTCCCCAGGAAGGTGTTTTTTCCTGGTTCCTCAGATCACTTTTCCAAGCATAAAAAATGGTTTTAAATTTACGTATTATTTTTATACACTTTTGCGGGGTAGTTTTAAGTTTATGCAAAGTAATAGAGGGTAGGGGAGGAGAACGACGACAGATATGGTCGGAATTAGAGAAGGGAGGGAGAGATAGTAATAATTTTAAATCTATTTTTAACTCTTTATTAGTAAGGGAGGGGATAAGGACCAGACATTGACCTATTTAATAAGTCATCTCACCGGAAACGAGACAGAGGGGAAAAGAAGAAAAGAAAGCAAATGTGGAAGCAGGATGTCAGGAAAAAGTTGGGAAATGTGTGTGTGTGTGTGTGTGTGTGTGTGTGTGTGTGTGTGTGTGTGTGTGTGTGTGTGTGTGATTTCGTTCTGCCAAATTTGACAATGTCTGTATCACCACGTTTACATTGTTGTCTGTGGTTGTCAGTAGTTTTTTAGGATTGAATTAAATACCTACCAGTTCGTTTCGTTGAAAATTACGTATTCTTATCTGAAGAAATAAAAAAAGCGAATGAAAGACGAAAATGATGCGAAAACAAGCCAGAAACTAATCACTAGGCGTGACTAATCTATCTGTTATTTTTTTTTTTACATTTAACTTCCCTGTTGATGAAGTGAGTGAAAAATCAGCACACCAAGTGAGGTTCAAATATCGGAAACCCAAAGTACCCAACATAGCACCCAATCAGGTGAGGGTATATAAAACACATACATCATTAATGTGTGTGATATGATGTTAGGTTTCCATAAAAGCCCTACATACATTTGAAAGTAAGACACTGATAGAGATACCATCCAATCGGGTAAAACTCTGCCCAGACAGTCAGAGATTAAAGGTGTTCGCAATTATTTAGATGCTGTATCTTGCCTGCTTTATTCTTCAAAGTAGACACGTTGATGCCTTAACTTAAAACATACAACCCTCTAGATACCGGGCCCCGATACTCTTCCGCTGTTTCCTCTCGTAAACAACGGCACCCAAAATATTATTATAATTATTATTATTATTATTATTCCTTTGATTTCTTGTGTATACTCATTTCTGCCCGGGGCCCTACCAGAGAACCAATGTCAAAATTGGCATCATGACATTTTCCCCCTATTTTCGGAAATAACAAATAACAAAAGATCAAAAATTAAACCTAAGATCACACACATTTTGCAGAGACAAAGCCTTTCGTAAAATATAAGCTGTACTTGGGAGTTCAATTTTTTGTAATTCTTTAAGGCTTGGGATAAAAGGGATAGCTTCAAAGAGTCTATCGGAACCTTTTCCAATCAAACGGAGGGCTCCAACTACAACTGGAGCTGTTGATGTACTCACGTGCCACTTTAGTATTATTAGTAATAGTAGCAGGAGGAGGAGTAGTGATGGTGGTGGTGGTGGTGTGTTGTTGTTGGTGGTGGTTGTGGTGATACTACTATTTCCTTTGATTTCTGTTCTATATATATTTTCTTCTGGGTTTCAGACAGATACGTAATGTCCAAAATGACATTTTCCACTAATTATTTTTTGTGAATTATTATTATTATTATTATTATTATTATTATTATTATTATTAAATTTCTGCTATGCTTATATTAACTACCAAGTCTGCGGAGAGACCAATATCAGGTAATGCTATGTTGTAATGACTACATTTCATGATTTGTTTTTCTAACTCCCAACTAACTAGTGTTGCATGGAGTTCTTCTCAATGTATGAGATGTACTTACAAAGAATTTTTTTTCTATTTCCCTGAAGCTGGGATTTTTTAATGTGTTGTGTTCCTTCTTTATCATTCCAAGCGCACTTACTTCTTGTTTTCAATTTCCAAATTTTTTTCTATTTCGATTTCCGAGTTTTTATACTTCGGTAGTTTTTCATATTCCTTGGTTGAAAGGTTACAGTTCGCTGGGCAAGCCATATCAATTAATAGGCAGGATTTTCTTTTCGGTTTTTGACAATTATGTCCGGCCTATTTGCTTCAATCTTCCTGTCTGTAAGGATGGTGTAATCCCATAGAATTGTGATATCTTCAATTTCTGTAACCGGTGCTGGTGATCTTCATACCAGTGTTTATTAACGTCTTTTCCAAGGTGTTTGCACATTGTCCTGTGTAACAATTGTCACACTCTATCGTGAAGATTTTATATTCATTTGGCACAATACAGAACATCATGAGATTAGATGGTCTCCAGTTATTTGTCTCAGAACCTGCCTTCCGGAACCACACTATTACGTGTGTTATTTTCTTGAAAGCTTCTAGTGAAAAGACTCTGGTTTTGTGCTGCAAGAATAAAACCTTCCGTTTCAGACTTTAATCAAGATGCTCGTAACCACCAATGACTGTTAGTTTTGTCAACATCGGCTTTATTGTCACGTTCTGAATATTGGCTATGTCGAGGTTTGTCTTCAGGAACTACTAGGTCATTAAGAAAGCACGTATATTTATTATTATTATTATTATTATTATTATTATTATTATATTGGCTATGTCGAGGTTTGTCTTGTCAGCGTTGTTTAATCTGTTCAAGAGCTTTATCCTTGATTTTATTGTTTCATAATTTTTACTGAAACAGTTGGTTCCCTGATTCTGTTTTGGCTTTCTACAGAATCTACTAAATATAAATCTCGTTTGTATTTACAATTTTCTTTCATGATTGAATATTTTTTTCATTCTGTTTTCGTGTTGTTTGGCTAATTTTATCATCCAGTTCTTTGTTATTTCCATGTATGTTAGTATGACTGTTATTATTGCTGTTATTATCATTTGTTTATCTTACTTTTCCTGCTTTGTATCCTGTTGACCTGGATCGAAACAATGGCCCTTAGGCGCTATAGGAAATTTTCATTTAATTAATAGGACTTTTCTTAGTACATGGGATGTTCGAAGTAAAGCGTTCTTTTGGCCAACTCGTATGTTGATGTTATCTGAGACACTGTAAAATTGCCTATTCCTTTTCTCACGAGGCCCAGTGCTCCGATTACTATTGGTACAGTCTCAGTCTTCATTCCCCACATCCTGTTAATCTCGATCTCCAGGTCCTTGTATTTGGACAATTTCTCGATAATTTTCATTGAAAGGTTTCTTTCAGATGGTACTGTTATGTCAATATGCATACACTTTCTGAATGTCTTGTCTTCTTCTTCTTCTTCTTCTTCTTCTTATTATTATTATTATTATTAT
Organism: Acanthosepion pharaonis; assembly: GCA_903632075.3. Lineage (NCBI taxonomy): Eukaryota > Metazoa > Mollusca > Cephalopoda > Sepiida > Sepiidae > Acanthosepion > Acanthosepion pharaonis. The sequence continues at coordinate 58,945 of CAHIKZ030005466.1, read as the reverse complement.
TATTATCATCATTATTATTATTATTATTATTATTATTATTATTAACGTTGTGATTTGAAGATCAAGATTTGGCCATAGCAAATAATCTGTTATTTCTTCAATCTATAAGCACACAAACTTTCTTCAGACGTATGACTGTATTAGTCAGTGGTGCATTCTGAAATATTGTATTTCGAATTGCCGTCCCAGACATTTTTGGATTTTCACTGTCACACCTCCAATCACACCCACAACAAGAGGAACCAGCACCAACTTTCTTATGCCACTCCAAGCGTGCTATCTCATGTCTCCAATCTCGATAATTTTTCTCCTCCTCCTCCTTTTCTTTATCGCCTGCACTCACGTCCCTTGGTAACGCCATATCGATGATCCATTACAGTTTGTCTTTATTCTGGCCAACGATACTGTCTGGCTTTCTCGCCTAAATTACATTATCACATTGCACGGTGACTTCTGCCAAGAGATTAATGATGTCTAACCTTCTTGCTTCAATTAGATTATCACATTGCACGGGGAAGTCCCAGAGCAGCTTTACACTCTAATTTTCCACTACTGCAAAGAGCTTAAACTCAGATCACCTTTCTACCCACTCTAGCTTTTATTTGCCACGTAGCGAACTACAGCACCAACAAAAACAATAATAATAATAATGCAACCGACCAGATACAGAAGCGATAGCATGATAAACCGCTTCATAGCCAATAATCTGCCCGTACCAAACAAGCTGACGTAGACAAAAACCGTACCCATCGGTGGCTACGTAGTGCAGGGTTGAAAGCTGCAAGTGAAGATTTTATCCTTGCTGCACAGGACCAATGCTTGCTAACTAGGAATTATCAAGCACATATACTAAAATATTGTTTTAGACCAAAATGCAAATTCTGTGATAAATATTCAGAAACAATTGATCATCTTGTATCACGTTGCACGATGTTGGCACCCACTGAATATAAAACCCGGCATGACAGAGTGGGCCAATATCTGCACTGGAAAATCTGCAACTTCTACGGGAAGGAAACTGAAAGAAACTGGTATGAACACCACACAGACCCGGTTACGGAGGTAGGACCTGTTACAATTCTATGGGATTACACAATACACACTGACAGAACAATCAAAGCAAACCGCCCAGATATTGTTATTAAAGACCACAAACCAAAAAAGTGCCTCCTTATTGATATGGCAGTCCCTGCAGACTGCAATGTATCTTTGAAGATATTCAAAAAGCTGTCAAAATACAAGGACCTTGAAATAGAAATCTCAAAAATGTGGCATATGGGAACATCAACAATCCCTGTTGCAGTTGGTGCCCTAGGAATGTTTGGAAAAGATTCCAGTGGACTAATTGAAGGGATTCCTGGAGGTCCATGCCTCAAGGAGATACAAAAAATTGTTCTGACAAGTACAGCCTACACTTTACGAAGGACTTTATCTATGTAATTTTTTATTTTTTTATTTTTTGTCAGTGGAAAGTGCCATGATGCCATTTCTAACCTTAGGTCCCTGGGTGGGACCCGGAAAGAAATGTGTAAACGCCAGAAATCAAAGAAAATAAATAATAATAATAATAATAATAATAATAATAATAATAATAATAATAATAAATATACGTGCTTTCTTAATGACCTAGTAGTTCCTGAAGACTGCCATGTACTTTTTAAGAACTTCAAAGAACCATGAAAATAAAACGATATTGAAGTAGAAATCTAAAAATGTGGCACAAAAAGCTCGCAATAATTACTATTGTTTGTTTGGATAAAGGTCTGATATACTCACTGAAACAATCCCTTGTAGTCCATGCCTTAAAGAAACACAAAAATTGTTCCCGCATATACGATATGCAAGAGACAAAACAGATCACATATAACTTACGATTATATCTAGCAATTTCAAGACAACAACCTGGCACGACGTTTAATGTCGTAAAATCGCGGCATTTAAAACAGGAAAGCTCATCAAAACAACAAAAATAATATGTATTTATTTATTAGATTGTTTATTTAGAAGAATAATTTTATATTTCCAACATTCTAAGAAACTAATGAAAGACATTAAAAGTAATAAAATGCAATATTTATAATTTGCCAAATGGTAAATAATAAAAATTTCTGAAGAAATAAATAAGATTTTTTTTAACATCTCTGGGATATGACAGGATAAATATTTCCACATAACACAACCTGGCACATCATGTGATATGTCGCGTTATTCTTAAGAACGTAGGATCTTAAGTTTTTAAGTAAGTTTTACTGATACTATATAACGCAGTTCTATCGACTGCATAGTCGGGTTTTCAGCTACTAAACCGAATTCTACACTAGGCGTCTCTGGTGACGCGAATGAACATTGTTGGGGTGAACGGCCATCTAGCTTAATGATCTAGAAATGGACTGCACACACACACACACACACACACACACACACACACACACACATATATATATATATATATATATATATATATATATATATATATATATATGTCGGTATCCAAGCAGGCGATACGACAGCATCACTCCACAGAGGGCTTTTTAAACGGTCGTGGTGGAGACTTCCCAACCCCCGATGGAAACAACGACCAGATGTTCATGACCAAAGGGAACCATTAAATGGGAGTAGATCGGCTGTCGTTTGACTAGAAGAGGAATGGGCTCCGCCAGGTCTACTTTCCCAAACACGCGACAAATGTAGGAATACCACTCTGCATCTCATCCCTAACATGTCGAGGGAACTGGTCATGTGATGAGGTGCACAACGTCCCTACGACACTCCTGGTTATATATATATATATATATATATATATATATATATATATATATATATATATATATATATATATATATATATATATATATATATATATATATATATATAAATATATGGATATCGATCCGACAGTATGAAGAAAAATATACGGAAAAAACAAACAAAAATCCTAATATGCAATTATGCTGTTTTAATGTCAATATAATGTCAATGTCGGACGTTTCGGTCGAGTAGACCATCTTCAGGACATATTCATAAAACACAATTAACATTAGACTATATTTAATTCAACATGAAAAGACGATGGACATAAGAGTAAGACTAATCAAAACAGACAACTGAAATTTTTCAAGATCAGCGTTCCGTTTCAATATGATCACGTCGGCGTCACGTGGGCAATGTTGTGAAAACGTATTCCTAAAATAGAGCATTTTGAATGAAAAATGAAAAAATATTTATTGCTTTATTTGTACACACAACTAAATCTGATCATAATTTCGATTTTGATTCTGTGAAGATTTTAAAATATATTCATAATAAAAATCTTAGACGGATTTATGAGGCAGGCATCTTTAATATTACCCGTTTTCTAGCAAGATTAATGCCCGACAAACGTACATATAAATTTTAGATTAAAATAAAATGTCCTGAAGATGGTCTACTAGACCGAAACGTTCGACGTTGACATTATATTAACATTAAAACAGCATAATTGCATATTAGGATTTTTGTTTGTTTTTCCGTATATTTTTCTTCAGATATATATATATATATATATATATATATATATATATATATGTATGTATGTATTGTGAGGGTGTACGGAATGCTAAACATAAAGGCAGTATTAGATTGCAATACTTATTTCAATGTGGCATATGTCCGAGTTTGTTCAAGGAATATATTAATCGTTCAGAAACAAGAGTACTATTGTTGACAATGCGCCATTTTGATCATGTTGTCTGTAATACATTGCTATGTAAGTTTTCTGGGTTTTTTTTTTTTGTATTTATGTATGTTAATAAATGTGTATTCATCTGAGCTATATAATCATATAACGTAAATGAAGAGACATTCATATATTTCGCAGTTGCGTAAAAGAGACAGCTGTTATAATTTAAACATTACTTATGTCATACAAGGAAATCGCTCAGTAATAGCAGTAAATATTTTTATTTCTCTCTTTCTACACAAATTTTGCGCAGAATCTCTAGATTGTCAGTAATATTTTTATACAAAGATGTTTTTATTTTTACCTATATTTGAATATATGGAAATATACTTAGTTTACTCGAATGTTTAAATCAGCCCTAGACAGGCCAACAATTTGCACACACATTTTTTTAATGTCATATAAACAAAAAATGCAAATCTCGCCTTGGCACAAGATGTTATTTGGACAAGATGAATCCAGAAATGCCACTTCAATACATGAAATCATTTTAATCAATAAAAATGAATGTATTTTGTCGACATTTCTATCTTGATGCATTTTGATATAATTGAAGACATTCTGTTCTTTGTACTCAAAACATTCGAAATATATTTCAAATGAAGCGTTGATATTGAACATCTAATAATAATAAGTAAACGATTTTTATTTCTATAGTGGACCTGTCGATTTTTACCTCAATTGTTCCAACAAGAAAATATTGTTCTAATGAATACAATGAATGAATTAGAGAAGGTTAAAAAAAAAAGGGAGGAAATATATTTAAAACATAAAATAATGTTAAGAAAATGTAGGATAATATAAGTAAATATACAAAGCAATGAAATCATAAGGAAAACAGAAAGATTTTACAATGAGAATAAAGGAATGAAATAAGAATGTGAATAAAAATAAGTTACAAACCTGAGAAAGCAAAAGAATAAGAATAAAGCAACAATAATGATAAAACAATGGTGAAAAAAGAACACGGAAACAATAAGATTGAATTAGATAATACATATATAGATGATAAACTGAAATATAAGATTAAAACGAATAGGAATAAGAATAGAATTATAATTAGAAAATAAAAATAAGAATAAATTGGATAAGAATAGTTAAAATTCGAGAATATGGGAATAAAAGGTTTACGAATAGAAAAACCTTTTTAGCAGTACGAATAACAACAAAATCTAATGTTGTGTGATAAGACAAACAATAAAATTAGGAATATAAGAATAAGAAAAGGATAATAAAAATAATTCTCTTATCGACTTTTATGCCGAGGAAGAAAAAGATACAATTTTGGAAAAGAGAAGCGGGTTTTAAAGGGGAAAATTTGATAAGAATAGCACGAAAAATTTCATTATTAAATTCGTAAAGGATGAAAAACTAGACAGAATGAATAAATGTAAAGCCCAAAAGAGTCAAGGAAATAAAAAAGAAAAAAGATAATAACTTAGGGAATAATAAAAAAAAAAATTATAAAATCGTGACAGAAAGAAAGTAAAGAAAGAAAGAACGAATCAATGAAAGAAAGAAAGGAAGAATGAAATAAAGAAAGTAAAAGTGAAAAAAAGAAGGAAATGAAGGAAGTAATGAAGAAAGAAAAGTTATGTAACCTAGAATGAGAAATAACCAAAACGAAGTTTGGAAATGAAAGGGTAATCTTTATAACATCAACAAAATACAATACTCGCCAGCGGCGTGAAGTAGGTAAACCACTGATAGTGGTGGACTATTTATACAGCATATTAACCCCACTTACAATAGTGTCCAACGTATTTATGAGGATTCAGACATCCCATTAGAGATCATATGTACGGTATATAATACCCACTTTTTAGACTTACTTTGCACAGATAAAATATCATCCTTTTCGCCAAAATGTTGTAAACTAGAATGAATTAATGAAAGTGCGTAATAAAGTAAGCAACTAATAAGTCAAATAAAGAAAGGAAAAATGAAATAAAGAAAAAAAAAGAGGAAGAATAAAAGATATAAAGAAAGGAAGAATGGTGAACGAGAGAAGAAAAGAAAGAAAGGGAGAATGGAATAAAGAAACACACACACACACACACATATATATATATATATATATGATCGAAATAAAAGTATAAAATTTAATATTACCAGACATATTAAAACAGTATTAAATAATAAAAAAAAACCTCAACAACAAGGGGGGGGGAGCAATCGGTTTCGCTCCCGCTCGTCAGGCTTCCATGGGAGATTAAAAAATTAAAACAAATATACATATATATGTATGTGTGTGTAATTTTTTTCCACCTATTCTTATTGTACATTTCTCTGTTTTAATTTTCAATCTCCCGTGGAAGCCTGACGAGCGGGAGCGAAACCGGTTACTTCCCCCCCCCGCCTTTGTTGTTGAGTTGTTTTTTTTTTTTATTATTTAATACTGTTTTAATATGTCTGGTAATATTAAATTTTATACTTTTATTTCGATCATTAAATTTTGTACCTACAAAAATATCTTTAAATATATATATATATATATATAAAGAAAGAAAGAAAGAAAAAAGAAAGAAGGAAATTGAGAAAGAATAAAGAAGAAAAGGAAAATGTAACAAATAAAGTAAATAAAAGGAAGTAAATAAGTAGAAAAGAAAATAATGAGGAAAAGAAAAAATAAATTAAATAAAGAAATAAGTGAAAAAAAGGATGAAAGATGGTAGGCGAAAGAAAGAAAGCATTACAAGAGAAAGAAAGAAAGAAAGAAAGAAAGAAAGAAAGAAGGCAAAGAAGGAAAATAAAAGAAAGGAAGACACGTGGAATGGAAATAGTAAAGTATTAAAAAGAAAGAAAATAGTAGGAAATAATTTTGAGAAGATAACAGAAAAATAGAAAGAAAGAAAGGAAATAGAAAGACAGAAACGATTAAAGAATTTCATTTTTTGGACAATCAAATGATTTTTTTAGCGACTTTTAGCTAATGCATTTTGGAGCCACCTTTAGGTGTCGTCTATGACAGAAAAAAAAACGCTCTAAGTTGAAAGAAAGAAAGAAAGAAAGAATTAAATTAAAGAATGAAAAAATAAAAAATAAAGAAAGCTAGAAAGAAAGAAGAATGAAAATAAATAAATAATTAAATAAATATAGAAAGAAAGAAAGAATCACTTAAATAAAGAAACAGGTGGGAAAAAAAAGATGAAAGATGATAGGCGAAAGAAAGAAAGCTTTAAAACAGAAATAAAGATGAAAATTAAGAAAAAAGAAAGAAAAAGAAAGAAAGAAACATGGAAAGACAATCGAAAGCAGAAACTTCACCTTCGAGCACCAGCGACTGTTGTAAAACTGATTCAGCATATAAAAAGCACCCAAAAGCGTCAACGACAAAAATCTGTGACTTAGTAGCAAAGCGTATTATCTGTTCCTGCAGCAGCAGCATCAGTAGCTGTTGAGGCCAGCAAGCTCGGGGTTCCAGCCAGACACCAGCAGCTTCAGTTCCAGATATCAGCAGCGGTTCCAGCAGGCCTCCACGCTAGAAGCAACGACATGGGATAAACTCAATCTACAATAATTATCAATAGCTACAAAAACTGTCCTTTTCAGGACAACACTATTCTCAACGGCTACAAAACTGTCCTTTTCAGGACAATTTTGAACGATGACAAAACTGTCCTTTTCAGGACAATTTTGAACGCTGACAAAACTGTCCTTTTCAGGACAATTGTGAACGATGACAAAACTGTCCTCTTCAGGACAATTTTGAACGCTGACAAAACTGTCCTTTTCAGGACAATTGTGAACGCTGACAAAACTGTCCTTTTCAGGACAATTGTGAACGATGACAAAACTGTACTTCTCAGGACAATGCCCTTCTCACCCTCTACATGAACATGCAGCGATAATTTTTTGCCTAGTGCCTTGTAACCTTATTTTTGTTTAGGTATTTTCTTTACTAAAAATAAACTTGACAATTGACTGTTTCATGCTAGACACAATCGTCAGGCCTGAAGCAGCCTGTCGCCTCTAAGTGTTGACTTCAATGTTCACTTTTATATTTACACGCGCTCTATCTCTGATATTAGGCACTTTATACCATAAATATAGCACACCTTAAGAGTATATTTCTTCATATATATATATATATATATATATATATATATATATATATATATATATATATATATGTGTGTGTGTGTGTGTGTGTGTGTGTGTGTGTGTGTGTGCGTGTTTTATTTTTTATGAAGCCTCATCTACCAAAAGGAAAGTTGGTTCTCTATGCCGTGCCGGAACGTTTTTCAAATCTATAAATCAATCATCAGTCTTTGTATGGAATATTGCCGTCATATATGGTCTTGTGCACCTGATAAACGTCTCGAGGTCTTCGACAAAATCCAGAGACGAATATGCAATGTGATAGGTCCTGATCTGTCATCCATGGCTTCCGTCTGTCTCTTTTATAAGTATTTCCACGCCAATTGTTCCGACGATCTACTTTCGCTGGTTTCCAGACTGCATGACTTTAAGCGAGCTACTTGGTTGGCATCTCGGTCCCACCCTTTCACTGTCAAAATGTAACCGTCTCTTCTACTCAAACAACTTCTTATCTCGCACTTCCCGCCTGTGGAATTCTCTTCCTCTTACTTGCTTCCCTGATAACTATAATCTTCAAATATTCAAGTGTAATGTCAATCGACATCTTCATATACCTTGATCTCGTTCCCCGTCCGTCTTTTTATCCTTCCCTCAAATACGTCTCTTTACTCTTGCTCTCACTATCTGTAACCCCTTGCGTGCTAGTGGCACCGGCGATATGCTTGGCATGAAATGCTTAAAAAAAATCTTCGTTTTGTTTTTTCTTCCGATAGTCAGTATCTATTTTCGGGTCAATCTAACAACCGAAACACATAGTTATCATCTAAGTAGCTAGTTAATTGCACTTTTATTATTTAATATAATAATATTGTAATTAAATATTTTTGAAAGAATTCTAGAATACATAAATCATTTAATTAAACTTTTTAATCGTCTCCACAGAGAAAATTCAAAGTAAATATTCAGTTATAAACCGATTACATTTAATCTACAAATCTTATAAAATTACTTATTGTAAAACTTTTGATTTAACTGATACTGAAAATTTTTTCTCGAAATGAAGCTTACGTATTTTTCTGCCGAAGATAATCCTCTATGAAATACGTTCTACTTTTTTATCCTAATTTTTTTCTGGGCGTGTGCAGGGAAGTAACTTTCTTTGTATTTACACTTGTTATAACTCATTTGATTCTTCTGCTTACTCTTTCACATTTTTTTGCATCCTCGACTTCTGCCGCCAATTCTTATTTATCCACTCTTCTTCTTTTTCTTCCTCTTTTTTCTTCTTTTTCTTCCTCTTTTTTTCTTCTTCTTCTTCCTATTCATCATCATCTGCTTCCTCCTCTTTTGCTTCCTCTTCCTCTTCTTATTCCTCTCCTTCTTTTTCTTCCCTTTCTTCTTCTTCTTCTTCTTCTTTTTCTTCCACTTATTACTCCTCCCCTCTCCTTCTTCTCCCGCTTCATCATCATCATCATCATCTTCTTCTTCTTTGTCATCTTCTTCTGCCTCCTCTTCTCCCTCTTCCAATTCTTATTTCTCCTCTCTTCTTCTTCTTCTTCTTCTTAATCCTCCCCTCCTCTTCTTCTTCTTCTTCCACTTCTTACTCCTCCCCTCTCCTTCTTCTCCCTCTTCTTCTTCTTCTTCTTCTTCTTCTTCTTCTTCTTCTTCTTCTGCTTCCTCTTCTCCCTCTTCCACTTCTTATTTCTCCCCTCCACTTCCTCCTCCTCCTCCTCTTCTTCTTCTTCTTCTTCTTCTTCTTCTTCTTCTTCTTCTTCTCCTCTCCTTTCTTTCGACATCATCATCATCATCATCATCATCTTTTTCTTCCTCTTCTTTTTCTTCTTCCTCTTCATCTTCTTTTGATTTCTCCTCTTATTACTCCGCCTCTTCCTCTCATTTCTTCCTCCAATTCTTCTTCCTCCTCCATCTCCTATTTTTCTTCTTCCTTCTCTTCTTCTCCCCCCCTCCTCCTCCTTCTTCTTCTTCTTCACTTACTGTAGTTAAACACTGTAATTTGTTTTAAAACTGCCATATATTTACCTCTGAAACATCAGCCTATAAAGAAAACCTCAAACGTATTTTTCTTTTCTTCACATTAGGAATGTAGTCGGATGAAATTAGAATTTATCCTAACACGTAATATATGCTTTCCTGATCCCAAGAGGAAAAACTTATATCGAACTAGGTCAGATCTTTAAGAAGTAGTGTGATTTGTTGTCGGGTAAACAAAAGCATTTTTTTAACCAAATACCTGCCTCGATTTTCCCTTTTCTTTAGTAGAAGTTAGTATTCAGAAAATGTATACGAAGCATCGTCACATGAAAGCAAAGCGAATGTTTTCGAAATAAACAAAAAAAAAATTAATTAATAAGGAATCCCTTTATGTTCTTGTTGATCTTAGTAATAATACATTTACCACAGGTCTTAACGCTTCGTAACTAACTGATTATTCGGCGAAAGCTTTAGTGAAACATTTATAATCATATGTCGCACTGCGTAAATAGGGAGTCTCTTAGACATCTTAGAATTGAAAGTATGTAAAGCCCACGTTTCGGACAAGAGGTTCGAGATCTCGCACACGCGATAATTGGCTGCCATTAAAAGTATTTACCTAAAGTTGTGCGTTGTTATCCAGTACCGTAATTTTTCATTATTCTTTTAAATGCAAACCAGTTGACAATGTGCTGAGCATTCATTAGAAAAAATTACTCACTATGGCTTTTTTTTCATTTTAGTAATTCTTTATATAGGGAATATGGATAGGAATGTTGCTGTACGGCTCATGATCAAACATAATAGAGGTCCATTGTCTGTTATTAATATATTTAACAATATATGCTCATATATATATATATATATATATATATATATATATATATATATATAATTTTAAAGAAAATAACTGCTTTTGTGTATATTCCCACGTTATTACTTAAAATACCATCTGTTGTGGATAGGTTGGTTTCTCCTATTAGAGGGAAAAAGGCCTAATTTTCGGAAAGCAGATCATCTTTTGTTAAAACTCGGATACACAGGACGGTATACATAAATTTTAAAACAGAGATATCTACTGAACACGTGTATCTTCCAAAGATAACGTTTTAAGTAATAAGAAACATGCAAAGCTAAACACACACACACACACACACACACACACACACACATATATATATATATATATATATATATATATATATATATATATATATGGAAAATAAAGCATAATATTTTATTTTAATATTATGGAAGATTGCGGTTTCTCTCTTTTTTTTTAATATACACATTTTCACTCGTTGGAACGACTATAACCTCTTCCTTTTATATATATATATATATAATTGATGAATCTGATGGGTGAGCGTGATAATTAGATTTTAAATTAATTACTTCCTGAAATGAATTTCGAAAATATCGATATTAAACGACCGATGGTATCGTAAACAACTGCAATCGGATTATAATTATTTAGCAACCTTAGCGGATAAATTAAATATGGATTTTAATTATTTTTACATCTGTATTATGTGGATTAGCCAAATAATACAGTACCTTAGCAAATGTGCTGTCAGTAGTTGATGAGCAAGTTAATTTCTCAATATTGTTTTGTTGATATTCACTTTTGTTTCACGACGACACAATATTTACCATCCTCTATGCAACCTGACCTTTCAGGACGTGGATGATGTTAGAGCCCTATAAATTTCCGTCTTTCATTAAAGCGGTAAAAATAGATATGAAGACGACAAGAAGAGAATTGGTATAAAACCGTATTCAATTGAGGAAGAAATGTGTTAGCAGCTATTAAAAATGAGCCCGACTGGACTAGTCTATTTAATCTCTATTTCCGTCCCTCTCTGCATGAATAATTTATATATATATATACTAGCAGGAGAGCCCAGCGTTGCCCGGGTATGTAACAGTAAGAGATAGATCAAGTATCGACCATCATAATGACTGAAAAATAAAATTGACAAAGATTATTGTTTAAGGTTGACGGATACGCATCTCTTAATTACTTTTCTTTTTTTTTTTTACGAATTGGTCAAACCCAAACTCAAACAAAAACATTGTTTTCAATCGTTATGAGTCTATCGATTGAATAGAATTTTATTATAAACAATTGTCTTGTAAATGGAATTTTTGTAGCATTCTGAATGTAAAAATAAAGAAAAAAGTGTGCAAGACAATAAGAAACACTACAAACAACCTGGGTTTTATAATAAGTATAACCCAATATGAGTTGTCCCCCTTTCATTCTGGCGACAGAATCGTGTTTTATCGTGTTTTAAAATTGATTTTGTACAAAAACAATTGTGTTTTTCCAATTTTTGGCGCTGTCAGAACCACCGCAAGGTAATTTTACGCAGTCCTGTGAAGTTTTGTTGAAATCGGTTGAAAAATGTAGGAAACCCGATCCAATATTTAAACGTACAGACACACACACACACACACATACACACACAATCTGCGTTTTATAATAAGTAAGATGTCTGCTAATTTTTAATAAAATCCATTCATACTCACGAATAACCTTCCGTGTATTGATGTTAAAGAATGAGAGAAATGTTCTATAGCTGCTTAAATTTCTTTTTTTCATTTCCCAAGTATTTTCGATCATCGTCCATGACCATCTTCCAAGATCATCTTCAGGGGTGCAAGTAGTACAAAACTATATGTTGTTCATTAGAAAAAGTATTTACAAAGGTGTGCGTTGTTATCCAGTACCGTAATGTTTTCTTTATTTTTTTTAAATGCAAAACAGTTAACAATGTGCTGAGTGTCCATTGGAACGTGAAAAAATTACCCACTATGGCTTTTATTCATGTTATAATGTTCAGTCCGATTTCCGCGTGAGCTACTTCAGTTAGTTAACCTGTCGCTATCTGATTATGTGTGATGTGGAGTTTTCAAATACTATCTTTCTTATCTCTAGTCTCCAGAGCCCATAACAGAACTTGGTATATGTGTTAAATATTAATACCTTAAACCAGAGGAAGGAATGTATATAGATATGTCAGAGGAGAAATGGTATAGAAATATGTATGCACATTTCAATATCTGCCTCTCAATGAGCAACTATAACACATAAATATAAAACGAACAATGTGAAGGTTCTTACTTGTAATTATTACCAAAGGGAAAATGACATGTCAGGTGTTGTATATTATATATTGCTTTTTGGGATCACTTGTATTCTATTCGTTCTTAACGCCGTGGACTATCACGTCTAGCTTTCTCGCTGTCTACCATGTGACTGGCATTCGTCACTTCATGAGCTGTCATCACTACAGGGCTGACATTTATCCCCTGTCGTCACGTGACCCTCGGGAAAATAATCCCGATCTGCATCCCTACATTAGTATCAGTTTCCTTGGAGTTCCTATGTTAATTAAACCTTCCTCATATATATAAACGGAGTCTATCAAAGATAGCTTTAAAAACTTTGAGGGCAGTTCCTCACACTATACAAGGACAAAAGTCTATATGATCTCAAATCCTTAGATTTTTGAGTTTAAAGTTTACGGTAGACGCTGTTAAATGCACAAACCAAGATACAATCCAAAAATACGTATTAACATAGTCGATGCCTCGGCTGCCTTCCGTCTGGAGATGCAATCTTATACAACCTTGCAGCCTTGCAGCCATTATCATTCGCGCGGCCTTATGTAAAACTATGTCTGTCTGTTCAAAGTTTAAGCCAGACTAGCCACAAATGTACACGAATGACAAATGTAACCCTGACAATATTGTTACAATTTTTGGATACGTTAGACTAGATTTATTCAGTACAGTTGTACAGAATTGTGTCACAAAGCCAAAAAGGGGGAGAGGTAGAGGCTGGTCCACACTAACTATCCTATACCTAGCTAATCAGATTCACGACCCATTCATACATTACAATTACCCATTCACCACAAGAACTCGTCCATCACCAATCAATCCTCCAACCACCACAATACCACATCCTCTCAAGGGGAACCTACAAAAATGAGCCACATGCCATAAAAATTTAAATGGATACATTAGACTAGTGAGCCAACCCAAATGACTTGACTCACTTTATAGTCCACCAATAGAAGGTTAACCAATCAGAAGACATAAAATATTCAATCTGTCGTGCAGAAAGACGGCCATTTTGTTTACTCTCTCCGAATGTCCAATGCCAACTTGCCAGGCGAAAGAACAGAAGGAAGAACTACTGAACTACGCTCTGCTACTTTACCGGGATATCCACTGCTAACCTGAACTACGCTTTCCTACTGTCTTCGAAATATTCACTGCTAACCTCTGGATTCTATACTCAAAGACGACCGTCATCATGAACAACAAATATGGCAATACAGTGCCATCTACAGTAAACTTACTTTAAACTTAATAACTCTAAAACAAAATACTCGCAAGCATATATTTATATGGAATTCATGTCCTTGTCTTGGTGCGAAGAACCTACCCCAAAGTTTGTAAAAGTATTTTTCATACACCCTGTATATATTTATTCAAAACTTATTGTTGGAAGATACCGGTATTTCAGTAGAACTGTGTTTTGTTTTGTTTTTTTTTCACATCTGATAAGACCTAATAAATCTGCTTCGTAGATGGAAGTACCGTCTGATCTGGCGTACTTTGGACCAATCACCTACAGAAAGTCTCACCGCCAGGCGGTGATGTATTTGCCTTAAAAATCAAATGGGGTATGTTATCATATGAAGGGTCTAATATCACAATCCTCAACAGTAAACCTAAGTCATATTTTCACCGATCTTCGGAAATGTACAAAACGTTATAAAAGTTAATAGATAAAAAACTGATGCCTATAGGCACCAACCCAGCCACACACACAGACACACACACACAGAAATACGCACACACACAGAAATACACACACACACATATATATATATATATATTGTTTGTACGCTATTATTAATAGGTACAATTTATTTCAGGAAATGCTTTCTTTTTCTTTTAAAGAACACGATTACCGGCCTGAGTGTTCGAGAGCTTTCTTAGAAAATAAGCATCCCCCAACTGGAATCGAACCTGTATCCTATATGGAACAATCATTTATCCTAACGTGCTATGCTGTTCAACCGCAGAGTACAGTTTATAGGACACAAGTTCGATTCCTGTCGGAGAATGCATATTTTCTACACACACACACACACTCACACACACATACACACACACACACACACACACATATATATATAATAGATAGATAGATAGATAAAAACAACTTTTCACAAAAAGGTAATATTTGACAAAGAACGGCTTAAATTACTAAAAATATGGTCAATACAATTTTAAAAAAGTCGAAAATGTAGACAAATTTAATACAAAAATATGTCTTTGTCTCTCTCTTTCTATATATATATATATATATATATATATATATATATAGAGAGAGAGAGAGAGAGAGAGAGAGACACGTGCACACACACACACACACACACATATATATATATATATATATATATATATATATATATATATAGAAAGAGAGAGAAATAGAGAGTTAGAGAGGGAGAGAGAGAGAGAAAGATAGCTAACATACAATTTCTTGTATCTGGCCGTCGGATCCGATAAGAGTAATTTAATTTATTAGCTTATTTGTTATCCTCAAAAACGATCAATGAATTTTCTGTACACATAGTTTCATTCATTTATTCATCATTTCATTTGAAGAACCGAATCCAACACATGTCTGCGAAACGTGTCGTTTATGATCTTTTACATTTTTACATGAGCTTGGAACACCAGAATTATTTCCCACCCTAAAACCGCATTCCCCCAGTTGGAATGCCGCAAGTTTATGGCTACTATATCCATGGAAAAGTTTCTGACTAACTACATTCACTAGTTCCACCAGTTCAGACCTTTACAGCGAAGACCCGCTCTACAATGTACAAAGGGGTGAACCATCCTCATTCCCTTCATAATCCGTTAGTAAGGAGGAAGATTCATTCTTCAGAATAAGCGCTGTTTTGCAGAACAGGTTACCGAGTGATATCTACCTCAAGTACTACAATCTTATCGTCCTCAGGTCCAGGGTTAATCGTTTTCCTGATTTGACTGATTCTTGCGCATTTTATTGCATGTAAAATAGATATTCTTTCCGATTATTACAACAGCAAGATCGACCCTGACTAAAACATATTTACCAGTTTTTCCGCGATTGCTCTCTATCTATCTCGTTAAAAAACAAATACGCAACAGGGGCATGAAATCTGCACAGGTAAATCACCTTGAAGGCGATTATGACTCTCCAGAATTTCTTGTTTTGTAGCTCCTAATAGTTTTCTTTCGTTATTTCTCTCAAACCTTCTGCCGCTAGCATTTTACTCAACTCGTCAGTTATGTGCTGTTTTCCTCTGTCCATCTTTCACTCAATCTGTCCTGTAAATATCAGTGACCCTAAAACTTCACTGTCTTTTCCTAATGTGAAACATAAGTTTCCTTTTTGTTTTAATTTTATCTAATACCTCGTTGTTGTCCACACGTTAGGTCCATGGTATCCTCAGCTTCTTTTTATAGAACCACATATCTTTTGCCTCAAGCCTCGTTTTCATCTCTGAGGAAATTATCCCGAATTTACTGCCATATAGGAGGACAGATGTAACCTAACAGTTCAGTAATCTTTTTTTACTAACAAAGTTTTTCTTTTTCTTAATATTCTGCTTAGCTTTTGGAATGCATTTTTATTATTACAAGGCGTCATCGGATTGCAGTATGGCATTTTCCGCCCTCTTTTAGAACGCAAATGAAAATTAGCCTGCCTTTGAAAAAGTGTGTTTTTCCTTCCTACGCTGCTTAACGAAGAATTTTTAAAAAAAAATAATAATAACTTATTGCTAATGACAAAAATATCTATAAAATGAATTCTCCTTCTATTAAGTGCCGTTAGCCTTCAGGACATGAGCGATTATGGCTTTCCACAGCTTTCTATGCTTCATTGTTCTTAGCAATGTTTACCTTCCTATTATTCATTATTTGTATTCTATTTATATTAGCTCGTTAGATATTTGATTCTCACGTGCCTTTCATATACCCTGTGACTGCCATGTCCTCCAAGAAATCTTCCCACCGTATGAGTTGAAGAAATTTCAGTTATTTATTACTAATATAAGCTTCCTTCGTCATTGCTTCCGTGTTCTGTCGATGCTATTTCTAGAATGCATTTGTAGAACCATAACTATTGCTTAAAATATCTTCTTCATCTAAGATGCAAATTTCCAGCATTCAGTATCATATCGGACGATTGCGAAGACATAACTTCTCAGCACTGCTAAAAAAAAAAAAAACAGTAAAATGAAACAGTTGAGAGTTTCAATCAAATTTTCAATCTCAAATTTAAGGTTCCACCCTATTACTGTTGAAATTGCTAAATACAACTGCCAATTCTAGTCTATCATTTTATTTTCTCACACTTTCCACCTGTGGAACACCCTTCCGTTTACTTGCTTCCCTAATAACTCTTCAAAAATATTCTATATTCTTGAATCTCGTTCATCTTTTGTCTTTTCCTCAATTTTCCCGATTCCCAATATTCTCTTTCACTTTCACGCCTAGTAACCCCCTTTACACGAATGACATTGCTTAGGGTGAAATGATAAGAAAATAAAAATTAGCTTGTACTAATGACATATGGGAGGATGAATTTTGAACAATTTTCAAGAAAGTCGACTTGAGATTTTCCGATACGAAAACGTCTCTCTTCCTGTTACAAATGTGACATAATTCTAGGAAATTCACCTGCATATACCCTAATTGGCATGATCCCTTAAAGCATCTTGTATGGTAAAATGTTCAACAATTTGAAAATATCGAAGATTTTAAATTCATTTAGAATAATACATTTAAGGCAAAAAAGCACGATTTACCTGGAAGGTAGCGTACGAGTAGAAAACATTAATGCTTGAATTAGTGCACTATGGAATTATATGAAGAAATGATTTTGTTACACTATTTCCGTATCAGCTTCATCGACTTAATAGGTTTTCCCAGCGGATGGTGTGGATTTCAACTTTTGGGTGGGGGACGAATACCTGAAACGTTTGTTGGGTGATATAGGATTTTGGTTATTAAAAAGTCAAAAATATATACAAAGGAAATATGCAAAAGTCCTGTATTAAAAAAAAAGAAACTCAATGGCAAAGAGTGGGTCACATTGCTAAATCTTACTTATTATAAAACGCAGATTGTTTGTGTTTGTGTTTGTGTGTGTGTGTGTGTGTGTGTGTGTGTGTGTGTGTGTGTGTGTGTGTGTGTGTGTGTGTGTGTGTATGTTTATATATTGGATCGGATTTCCTAAATCTTTCAACTGATTTCAACAAAACTTGGAAAAACACAAGTGTTTTTGTACAAAATCAATTTGAAAACACGATAAAACACGATTCTGTCGCCAGAATGAAAGGGGGACAACTCATATCGAGTTATACTTATTATAAAACCCAGGTTGTTTGTGTGTGTGTGTCTGTGTTCGTTTATATATGCGATCGGATTTCCAACATTTTTCAACCGATAGTAGTGTTTCTTATTGTCTTGCACACTTTTTTCTTTATTTTTACATTCAGAATGCTTTAAAAATTCCATTTACAAGACAATTGTTTATAATAAAATTCTATTTAATCGGTAGACTCATAACGATTGAAAACAATGTTTTTGTTTGAGTTTGGGTTTGACCAATTCGTAAAAAAAAAAACAAAAAAAAATCTAATTAAGACATGCGTGTCCGTCAACCTTAAACAATAATCTTTGTCAATTTTATTTTTCAGTCTTTATGATGGACGATACTTGATCTATCTCTTACTGTTACATCACCGGGCAACGCCGGGCTCTACTGCTCGTAAGATATAATTATCCACACAAACAAAGACTATTCTAGTATTTTCGGTAATTTTGTGAAGGGTAGTTAACTTTCAAATAGTTATTAAGGCGAAATAACTTTTTTTGGGATAGAAATCAAATAAGTGAAGACCAAGAACAAATAAGAAAAAAATAAGAAGTGAACTTAGGATATTTTATTTAATATGAATTATTTTTACGTTTTTAAAAAAATTAGATTGAATTCTTGAATTTACCAAGGCAGGAAAAATGCCCGTTAAAATATAAACTCACCCATCTTTGTGTGTTTTAAGTATTTACTGTACACGTGGTAGGTGGAAATCATTTCCATGCGAAAATGA
>CAHIKZ030005466.1:15000-35000 GCA_903632075.3 Acanthosepion pharaonis | reverse complement strand
TTGTATTTGTACACATTCTAATGTTAATTGAAAGCAGGTAGATATTTTATGTTTTCTGTTTCATCATCATCATAATTATTATTATTATTATTATTATTTTCTTTGATTTCTGGCGTTTACACATTTCTTTCCCGCCCAGTTAGAAATGGTATCATTGACACTTTCCACTGACAAAAAGAAAAATAACAAAAAAAAAAAAAAAAAAAAACATATTACACAGATAAAGCCCTTCGTAAAGTGTGGGCTGTACATGTCAGAACATTTTTTGTATCTCCTTTGATCATGGACTTCCAGGAATCCTTTCAATTAGTCTACTGCAATATTTTTCTACTAGTCCTAGGGCTCCAACTACAACAGGGATTGTTGATGTTCCCATATGCCACATTTTCGAGATTTCTATTTCAATGTCCTTGTATTTTGACAGCTTTTTGAATATCTTCAAAGATACATTGCAGTCAGCAGGGACTGTCACAACAATACAGAGGCACTTTTTTTGTTTGTGGTCTTTAATAACAATTTATTATTATTATTATTGTTATTATTATTATTATTATTATGCTTCTTCTTCCTCTTCTTCTTCTCCTCCTCCTCCTCGTCCTTCTTCTTCTTCTTCTTCTTCTTCTTCTTCTTCTTCTTCTTCTTCTTCTTTATTCTGTGTTCCGTACGTACATAGACGCTCATTGATTTCCACATCATCTCGTTTGATTGATTGATTTTTCACGGCTCATCAACCTTTTGAATATTAATTAAAGACCAAAAATCTTTCTTGATTGTAAGAATATCATTTTAGATAATAAAGTTCTAGTGATACAGGACGACCATGGATCTCCCCATCTTCACCTTTACTGATACAATGGTTTAGTTATACAAGTATTAATTATTAAACAATTGCTATTGGGAATGGAGATGTGGCTTCATACCTGCAACTATTCAATTCAACTCCAAATTGATGAGACCTTGTTGGCAAACTTGCACTGCTCTTACCATGAAAGTATTTAAAAAAGAAAGCACAAAGAAGCGACATTACAGCAGTGGTAAAGTGACTGAAGCCGAGATACCACGTCAGGACTAATAACATTGCGCATTCCCTTTGGATTTACATTTATTGCTTTAGTTAATCAATCTATCATCTGCATTTTTATACTAGATGTTTGCTGTTTATCGCTGGAGAATAATTGCTCTAAAATTGTGTGACACCATTTAAGGGCACGAAAAAAAAAAAGAAAAAAAAGAAAGGAAAGAAAGGAAAAGAGAGGCGAGACTTAAGCTTAGATGATAAAAGAAGCCACCCACGACCGGGGACATTGACAATGTTATTTTGATAAATAGCAAATGGTGAAAGGTTTCATTACCATTGCAGAAAATTCTAAATGGATAAGAAAATCGACTATGTTCTGGTGGCGGACTTGTGTTATCGGGGATAGATAACTGCCACTTAATGCTGGCGAACATCTAATTAACAAACCACAGGCCGGCTAGCTAAAACTCCGAGGCAATTCGACAATGTTATTTTGATAATGGAAAAGATGGTGAAAATTTTGACCACCAGTGTCGTAGACCTGTCTGACAAAGAACAGGTGAATATAGAGCTTTGGATAGATGAGAAAAATTAACTGTGTCAGAGGGGGCAAACAATATTGTCGGGAAAGGATTTAATAGGTCGCCTGCTAACCGCACACGAAGCCAACCCTGGGTCACGTCTTGGCCGTTTCGACAATACATCTATGGGTGTTAGAATTCGGTTGTGATAATAAAACTATGTTATCAGAAATTGTCACCAAGAATGCAAATACGGCTAGGACAATGGAACTGTTTTTTCGAGACGATGGTCGACTGTGTTTCGCTAGACGACTACCCTACTTGATAATTGGCATTGATAGATCCCAGGTGACATTGGGTGATGAGAGCTGCGATTAAAGAAAGAAAAGGAAAAGAAAAAGGTAATTTTTTTTTTGAGCAAGATATTTTTTTTTTCCTAAAACACAGCCAGCCGGATCACACCCACCCGGCTGGACGCTATTGGCCAATGATAGCGAGGGCCAGGCGGAGGTGGTCACGTGACGCAAGGAGGGAAGCCGCCGCCGCCCATTTAGAGGATAGGTATAAGAAGTTGCTACGAAGAAGTGGGGGGAACCGTTGACGCCCCTCTAAAATATGGTGAGATATCCACATGAGAATAAGAGAAGGTGGGAGTTATAGAAGACTTCCAAAAATGGAAAGGAGTGGAAAATTCCCAACCAAAATAAAAAAGTGGATATGGATTTAGAATTATCGAGGAACCTCAACCCCGACAAACCCACCCCGGTTTTGGTCGGCGTCCATATAAGCAAAATCGCAGCGAGCAAAAATCAGTTGAGTTGAGTTCAGTTCAGAAGAGTTCAGTCCAGAGTGCTCAGTTGAATCAGGCCTCGCATCAGCTGACTAAGATTCGCGCAACTTCCGAACTCATCTTCAATCAGAGAACAATTTGTTTTTAAGAGCGACTTAGATCCATACCACCAAAATAAGTTTCGACTATCGCCTGAAGACACACCAAGAACCAATTTCTTAAAGAACAGACAACTTAAGATGTTAAAACTCACCTAACAAAAACAATGTGTCACAATCCATATAGCGGGTCGGGAGATAGACGCAGTCCTATGTATCCAGCAACCAGATATAAAGTATTGTTATCCTTTTTTGATACCTTGAACTTTTGAGTTATTATTTTATTTTCTTTTATGCATATTTGTGTGGTACCACCCTCGTTTGAACTCAATTTGCATTACGGCCCCAATGACTGATTGATTTCGTCTGCCTAAGATCAATTCACAACGTGGGTAGGCAGACTGGAGATCAACGCAGTTACTTTGGTAACCAGACGTTGGAAGCGAGTTGGGAACGACGAGGCTGATATCGAATCTAACCAGATTCCCATCCGAATCACCAAAAGGTTAGAACGTCACATTTGGGTGCCACGACCGATACCACGCCAGTTGGTCGTCACAGAACGGGACAACACGACTGACACAAACAGGCGGACGTCACGTTTGGAGCGGCGACACCCGAACGAAGCAGCGAGGGGCGGAGAAGGCTGTGTTGAGGGACGTCACAATTGACAGTACTCTCCTTGATATTTATACAGACCAGAACATTTTAACGTCTGACGAGACACATTTCTTTCTTGAATCATTCATTATCGATGCTAATGTTTCTGAAATCACTGCTGTTTTATGCTTTACCGGTCGGACACATCTTCCGTCGTTGTTCCATTCAGCCTTCCTCAGCTTTACTATTCTGTAACCTTACTCCAAAATTTTGACGGAACACTTTATTAAATCCAGGGGAATAGAATTGTTTCATTTCGTATTCACTGGCTAGGAGATATTTCATGTCAGTTTATAATCATCAGGCATACTCAGCTTCTATTCAAAATGTTATATACTGTACCTATGAATACTAATGTCCCAATCCTCCTCAATATGTTGGACACTATTGTAAGTGAAGGTAACATGTAGTCTAAGAAATCCAACACTAGCAGTGGTTTACCTACTTCACGCAGCTGGCGAGTATTGTATTTTGTTGATGTTATAAAGATTACCAGTTCATTTCCAACCTCCGTTATGGTTATTCCAGATTCAGTAAGCTTTTCTAGGTTACAATACAGATTCTTCTTTGGATTTTATCAAGAATCTTGAAATATATAGCAGGAGCACCGGACCAGATGTGGCACCATATTCAAAGGTAGTCGGAATGGATAAATAAGTAATATAGATTCTTTAGACAAAAGTTTAAATATATGTATATATAAATAAGAATATCCGACTTGATTGAACACATCTTATTGAATCTTTCCCTACATGACAGACAAAAACATAACATTGTCAGGTCACCCTACGAAACGTCTAAGTCCTCCGTCCACTGGTTTAATATCCTGCTGAGAACTGGACAACAGTATTGCGGAAGAGGTATGAATGAATGTGAGCATTTCTATAAGAGAAAGACAAAAAGTAACTTCGACTTTGGAGAATGGTTTTTCATTCACACTAAAAAAAGCTTTTCGGCCCGACCAAGAATGTCTTTTAATATCAGTTCCAATGTTTGGTCATTTGTAAAGATTTTAGGAAGCTGATTATCCCGAAAACATTTCACCACCTCCAGCTAATTTTCCCTAGAGAAATTCGCACCGACATATTGTAGACAAACTCCGCAAACACACGCATGCGCTATCGATTCCAATTCCAGGTTCAGGTAGAATCTTAACAGATGAGACAGAGACAAATGACAAACAATAAGAGAGAGAGAGAGAGAGAATGTGAGCGTGAATGATAGTGAGAGTGGAACAGAAAGAGAGAGAAAGACAGAAATAGAAAAGGGAAGAGAGAGCTGGAGACAGAGGCAGAATGAAATAATGCATTTGAATCTTAAATATAAATTAAGCTATTGTCTTAAAAATGATATAATTAGTAATGAGTGAATGTATATATATATATATATATATATATATATATATATATATATATATATATATATATATATATATACCAAAACAATACATTCTTATTACAGACACCCTAATCCATCAAAGTCCAAAGAAGAAAGTTCATCAGAGCAATTGCTATGAAAATATTTATGGAAAAATCACAGTGAAGATACGTTACAGCTGTAGGAAATTGACTGAAGCCGAGATTTTATGTCATGACCAATAAGATTTCAGAATCTTTCTTGGATTTTGGCAAGAATCTCTAAATATATAGCAGGAGCACCGGACCAGATGTGGCAGAATATTCAAAGCATATAATAATGGTAGGCTGATAAGTAAGTAATATCGATTCTTTAGACAAAAGTATAAATATATGTTTATATGAATAACAATATCCGGCTTGATTGAACACATCGTATTGATTCTTTCCCTACATGACAGTGATCGTATGATGATAAGACAGACAAAAACATAACAGGATATTTTCATTAGAAACAAAGAGAAAGTATTGAAATGTGTTATATACCGTAGGTATGAACACTAATAGGTACGCCCCAATCCTCATACATACATTGGATACTATTGTAAGTGGGGGTAATATGCTGTCTAAGTAGTCTTCTACTAGCAGTGGTTTACCTACTTCACGCAGCTGGCGAGTATTGTATTTTTTTGTTATAAAGATTACAATTTCATTTCTAACTTCCGTTTTGCTTATTTCTCATTCAATAACCATTTCTAGGTTACAACGCTAACATTAACGGCTTCCATATGAAATTTAGTTACATGCTACTTTGACTTTAGAGGCTGTCAGGCATAACAACATATTCCCTCAAATGTCTCATTCCTAGGTGTCTTTTTTTCAGGTTATCATTCCTATTTTCTTCTATGTCTGCTTAGTTATTAGACATTTAATTTTATACATGATAGGCCATGTCTGATTTCTTTACGTTCTTAGAGGCTTAATCATCTGTGGGGTTATTCTAATGTTTTATTTTAAGCTAGAATTTTTTTTTTTTACATTTTTATTAGATATTCTCTGTGATAAGTCTTCAAGGGGAATTTTAGAAATTAATAATTTATTACGTTTGTCTGGTTTCCCGCTGAAACTGAGACAAAACTAGAAACAATAATGAACAATCGAAACAAAACAAAAACAAAAAAAACAGACTGTAAATAGCAATACTAATTTTTTATTTAAACAATTTAATTCTTTATGTAAATGGTTCTTTAAGTAAGGGGTTGCAGTGATAGTTTTTTACTATCCCTGCAACTCCATTTTATGAAATTCATGGAGAGTCATAATAGGCCTTACCTTGAAGAGACATGTCATAGAGAATAATAATAATAATAATAATAATAATAATAATAATAAACACAATACACACTGACAGAACAATCAAGGCCAACCGGCCAGATATTGTTATTAAAGACCACAAACAAAAACGGTGCCTCCTTGTTGATATAGCAGTCCCTGCTGACTGCAATGTATCTTTGAAGATATTCAAAAAGTTGTCAAAATACAAGGACCTTGAAATAGAAATCTCGAAAACGTGGCATATGGGAACATCAACAATCCCTGTTGTAGTTGGAGCCCTACGACTGGTTGGAAAAGATTGCAGTAGACTAATTGAAGGGATACCTGGAAGTCCATGCCTCAGGGAGATACAAAAAATTGTTCTGACATGCACAGCCAACACTTTACGAAGGGCTTTATGGATGCAATTTTTTTTTTTTTTTTTTTTTTTTTTTTGTCAGTGGAAAGTGTCATGATGCCATCTCTAACCTTAGGTCCCTGGGCGGGACCCGAAAAGAAATGTGTAAACGCCAGAAATCAAAGAAAATAATAATAATAATAATAATAATAATAAAGAAGAAGATGATGATGATGATGATGATGATGATGATGAAGAAATAGAAGAGAATTATATCACCACATTAAACAAAAAGAAATTATTATAAAAGAAATATGCATTCTACACAAGAAAATTAAAAAAAATTAAAAATTCACCACTTTCTTAAATTTCAATCATAAAATAAGTGCTGGTAGATGAATTCTATGCGAATTACGTCCATACCTCGTAGGTAACCAGAGAAAGCTGTAGGTTATTGAGACAAAAATGGACTTTTCTAGAGTTCCAATATCCACCTCGGTCGTTGCGCGAAGCGACGTGAATTTGACACGATTGATCCTACAAGAAAATGCAACTGAAGCAAAAGCAACAGCCTCCACGCTCCGCTGCTCCGAGGTTAAAAGCTAAAAGTACTGATCGAATCTGACAAATGTGTCAAGAGAAATATATCAAAACGAGACATACTCGTGGAACCGAATCATCGTTATTTAGCCTGCTTACGCACGCATGCGCCCTGATAGATACATAATCGTGAACATGTTTATATGTAAACAACCATAAAAACTAGCTAACGCAAGGCATACGGTCAAAGAAATAGAAGTTCAACCTGTCGTTCACGATAAAAAAAATTTCCCATGATATTCAACTATTAAAACATATACATCATTTCTTACTTTATTTAAATGTCTCTTGTCGATGCTAATGGAGGTTTCGATTGATCTAAAGACGGTTGGCATGTTTTAATCTGTGCACGTTAAAGTTATTTTCTTAAGGCAAATAAATTCGGAAAAGTTTTTAATGATACGCTAGAGAGTGAGGTCAAATCGAATGGCGAGAAAACACCTTCCCGTCAAAGCAGCTGAACAGGTCAAATTATTATTATTATTATTATTATTATTATTATTATTATTATTATTTCAAATTAAATAAATTCACCCCAAGCAAGATAATGCCACTCAGATACAAGTGGCTACTGGGAGGCAAAGAAAATGAAAACAAATACTTCAGACGGGACCGGAAACACAGTTCGAAAAAATCAACAAAGAAATAAACATCTACTACTTTTCGAAAGTTCAAGAAGGAATTGAAGTTATCTACTAAATAGCCGGGTTCTCTTGCCTTGGATGGCTTTCCGTCTAGGCGAAGAAACAATGCAAACCTGAGGAGGACTGCTAGAGAAAACAGCGAACATTATTTATTTCTCAGGCCTCATTTATTCCAAAATTTGTGGTTAGTTCAACACGACATTTGGCCATTATAATAAAATGTTCCTTGTGGAGAAGCTAGCCCTTTATGATCTATGCTTGTTTTTTTTTTGTTTTTTTTGGTTCGAAAACAGCTACAAGTCATATATATATATATATATATATATATATATATATATATATATATATGAAGAAATATAATCTTAAGATTAAAGATTATATATTTATGAGATAAAGTGCTCAATATCAGAGATAGAGCATCTGTAAATATAAAAGTGAACATAGAAGGCGACAGTCTGTTTCATGCTAGATGCGATCGTGGCCTGACGATTGCATCTAACATGAAACAGACTGTCGCCTCTAAGTGTTGACTTCTATGTTCACTTTTATATATATATATATATATATATATTATAAAGAGATAATCAGACATTGAATCAATTAGCAATATTAATGCAATGTATGATTAACTCTTTATAATACAAAATATATGCTGCCTAATATAATACGTTTATATATATATATATATATATATATATATATATAGAGAGAGAGAGAGAGAGAGAGATAAATAGATAGATAGATAGATAGTGAAAGAGAGAGAGGGAGAGGGATACTGTTGTGGGATCTACCCATAATAATAATAATAATGGACTATTCATAGTTAATAAATACTGCGCCTCAGAAGTAGGCGAGAGTCAGTCGACCCAGTACTTTCTGAGCGACTGTTCGGTTGTACTCTCTGTCTACGGACGGGAGGAACCCGAAGGAGGCTACGCCGAAGGGCGGAGTCTCCTTCGGGGAGGTAGACCGGCCCTGAACCTGTTTATACGGGTTCAATGGGTATATTTTTGGCCGAGCCCACGGGCTCGGAATGCCCACGTTAAAAAGGCCTTGTGCCACATGACACCCTCGTGGGGGAGGAGACTCAATATCGTCAGTAGAGTCAGTAGTTCAAGTCGAGTCAAGTGTCGAGTGAGAGGCAGTCCGAAACAGAGTCGCGTTCAGACAATTACTGCAAAACATCGGAATAATGATACTGGTCGAGACTACATTGTTCTCTCTACTAAACCTGATTGTTCATGCTAACACTTCTACTTCTCTGTATATATTCCTGTTTGTAATATATCTGTGTTATTCCATACCTGTGTTCGCGTTCTTCTTTATTGGTTCTACCTTGGACTATCACCGATGTACAAGGAACCGGACGATAACAGATACCTAGTGTAACAGCAAAGTTGTAGAAATCGTATAATCATACTTATCTATCCCACAAACTGTTTAATATCTAAAATACACTAAACTAATTGAATTCCTTTTTTCCGGGTTTTCAGATAAGATGTTTAGCCATCTTGTTACCATTTTTCGTAAGTCACTGAAAAAACCTTTGAGATATTCAGCTAAAAAGAAAGCAGGTTGAAATTGTTTTGTTTCCGACCCAATGTCTTCCCAACTAAGCAATGGTGAGAGGAAAAAGATAATTCAGGCTTTTAGTAATGGTACCAACATACTCTGACTTCCATCTTAAAAGTCCATTCAAGAACCATTAAGAGAACGGTGAATAAGTTTAAAAAAGAGATGACAGTAGTGATGAAAACTGGATCAGGAGGTCACAACAGGAAGTGAGATCATCATTTCAACTTAGAGCTAAAGAGATCAATTAGAAAATTTCCAACTCAATTCATAGGACGTGAGAGAGGTGTTTCAGCTATAACAGTCCAAAGGGCAGTGAAAGAAATAAAATCCTACGTGAAACCTATGAGGCACTTCGATAATCCAAGACAGAAATAATAAGTTGGGACATGAAACTAGGATAATAATAATAATAATAATAATTATTATTATCATATATATCCATTTAACGCAGATTACCGGCCTTGTGACATTCACTGTTTTAAAAATCAAATCCCATTGGAAAGGAACAAGAGTTCATTATATATATATATCTAGACCCGCTTTGAACATGACCCTTTGATTCTCAGTCACACGCTTCCTTATATCGCGGTTATGCAAGCTTTCTGTTTAGTTGATCGAACTATGAATTTGCGGCTTAGGGATTTTTAATATAGTTATGTTTTTAGTGATGTTGAAATTTTGGTTTGTTATTGTTAGTTTATTGCTTTTCTTTTCTTATATTGTGATTGTGAAAGTTGTCAGATTGGTTGTACTTAATATGGCTTTGTGGCCTGGCGATTCCTAATTTCAGTCTATCTTTAGCGATGGAAAAATTTTTTCGCACTGTAATGGAACTTATGTAGACACATAATAAATTCCTTCAGAGGAGGAAACGCGTCAGCTAAAATAATTTTTTCTTTTGTCTTTATTCATATATATATATATATATATATATATATATATATATATATGTGTATATTTTCATATAGACAAAAACAATATACTCACTATAAAGACGCAACTTCGCTTCGGTGCATTTAGTTTCACTTAGACTGGTAGGTACCAAAATGGTTATTTATAATAAATAATTATTGCTCCAATATCGGTATTGAGCCCTATTTTCAATTAATGTTGTGACGTTAGAATTTACTATATTATTTTCGTTCTCATTTCATTCGGATATATATATATATATATATATATATATATATATATATATATATATATGGGGAGGTGTCCTTAGGCCTTTTGTAAATTTTTAAGTTGATGCTAATTCAACTAGTGCAAACATTAAAAAATTAGAATCTCTCTGTAGGTTAATGATTTTTTTTTTAATTTTATTATTTGTATTCTTATTTTATTCTTTTGTCCAGTTACCACAAAATTTGTTAGTTATATTTTATAGTGGGAAAATCATGGGTACAAATAGCATTTACATTCGAGATTTTTTTTATATCGTGGCTGTAAAAGATTTCAGATTGGTTGGTCGAAATATGGCTTTGTGGGCTGGCGATTCTGATTATGCATCTATTTTTGGTGATTTTTCTACGAACATGATATAGTCTGAAAATAATGGATAAAATAGCATGTACATTCCACACGTTCATTTTCATGTTTCAACAGGAAATATTATGATTATATTTTAATGGTAAATGTAATAATGAGGTGAACCGTTTCAATATTGAAAACATTCGTCATTCATTGACCGAAGAGTTACTCTTATTCTCTGTGTAAATATATAAGTCGGTCTTTTAATGTAGATTTCATGAAAATAGTCCTCTCACATCCAATAACTTTTATCGCGCTTTCTAGTGCCGTTCTCGACAGGACGATAAACTACATCCACGTCCAGGGTAAGATGATAAACTATGTCCAACAGCAAGGCTTTCGATTAAGGGGTTTTGAGCAACGTTGAACCTCCTCTGAATTGTTGGTGTTCCCAGGTCCACCCTGACCCGGGATGGTAGCACCTGTTAGGGTCCCAGGTATGAGTAAATAGTTATGCCCCAAACTGAGGTCAAAACACTATGAAAGTGTAAAATTAGGTTTTAATACAAGAAATATTTTGTAAAAAATTATTACAAGCCACAATTTTTTAGGAAAATTACCTGCAATATAGAAATAAAAATTTATTACCAGCAATACATTTTTGAAAGAAAAAGTTTAACCAGCGAAACATTTGAATGAAAAATGTTTTACCACAAGTACATTTTTGAAGGAAAGACGTATTACCAGCAATACATTTTTGAAAGAAAAAGTATTACCAGCAATACATTTTTGAAAGAAAAAGTATTACCAGTAATACACTTTTGAAAGAAAAAAGTATTACCACCAATACATTTTTGAAAGTAAAAAAGTATTACCAGCAATACATTTTTGAAAGAAAAAAGTATTACCAGAAATACATTTTTGAAAGAAAAAGTATTACCAGCAATTCATTTTTGAAAGAAAAAAGTATTACCAGAAATACATTTTGAAATAAAAAGGTATTACCAGCAATATATTTTTGAAAGAAAATGTATTACCAGCAATACATTTTTGAAAGAAAAAAGTATTACCGGCAATACATTTTGAAAGAAAAAAGTATTACCAGCAATACATTTTTGAAAGATAAAAGTATTGCCAGTAATACATTTTTGAAAGAAAAAAGTATTACCAGCAATACATTTTGAAAGAAAAAATTATTACCAGCAATACATTTTTAAAAGATAAAAGTATTGCCAGCAATACATTTTGAAAGAAAAAAGTATTACCAGCAATACATTTTGAAAGAAAAAATTATTACCAGCCATACATTTTTGAAAGAAAAAAGTATTACCAGCAATACATTTTGAAAGAAAAAATTATTATCAGCAATACATTTTTGAAAGAAAAAAGTATTACCAGCAATACATTTTGAAAGATAAAAGTATTGCCAGCAATACATTTTTGAAATACAAAAGTATTGCCAGCAATCCATTTTTGAAAGAAAATAAATTAGCAGCAATACTATTATGAAGAAAAATATTATCAGCAATAAAAATCTTGTCTGCATTAAATGACCCTTTGAAGTTGATATACCGTAAAACAAAACAAAAAAAATCAATCTTTCTAGTGCTGATCGGCATGTCCTTTGTAATCATTTGTTTAAAATAACGAAACATCTTGATTTTGTTATTATTTCCTCATCGAGATACACGTGCTATTAATTTTAATTGTTCCTGCTTGTGTAGGCTTCATGTAAATCGTTTTTTTTATTTGGTAAATTTCTTTATATGCTATTCTGTAGCGTCAAACTATAAGATCTGATGAAGCAATGTCTACAGAGTTCATTCATTTAAACATATTTTTAATCATTTATCTGAGAAAACTGAATACAACCGTTTGGTTGGTGATAGTTAAGATATTTGTCAAGGTGTTTGACGCTATGCATAGCATCTATATGAAGCCTACATCTGTCGAAGCTATTAAAGTTTACGACTAGAGTTCTACGTTAGTATATATATATATATATATATATATATATATATATATATATATATATATATATATATATATACATACATATATATATATATATATATATATATGTATATATGTATGTATATATTGAAGCATAACGTACCCTATTCTATATTCAATTTCCATGTGTCCTTTCCTAAATGTTTTATACTCTATCTATACCCCGAGGTATCAGAATGTTCAGAGTTTATTAATTTCAAATTCAGAATTTCTGTTATGGTTTCAGTGCATTTGCCATCACTAATTTCATTTAAATTCCAAATAATAGTTTCATTTTTGGAAATGTTTATTCTAGAGGTGGCGAATATGTTTCAAAAATGGTTTCTGGAGATGAAAATAAAAGAATGTAGAACTAAAAAAAAAGACGCTGCTTGAAGGATTAAGTCATTGAAAAGTTAATATTTTAAACTCCCTGAATAAGTTAATTTTTAGCAGTCCTACGCCTCTACGCCTTTGTCGATCGATCGAGTGTTTTGAATCCCTTAATAGGAACGTGTTCTATTATCAGGCATGTTTTTTTCTCCGTTCGTTTGTGCTATATCGACCAGTCAAGAGATATTTTTCAATGTGCATTCGTCCACGACATCCAGATCCAAAATTCTGCCATGATTTGTGGTATCATACGTTGAAGCTTTGGTGTTTATTGAATGAATTTGAAACAGCGATATGTATCATCAGATGCTTTATCTACTTTATGAACTCTATATACCTATCAAACAGTATAATGTCATCTTATAAGTTACCGGTTCTTCTCAAAATACCCAGTAAGATTTTAGTCACCTACCAGGTCATTAAAATCGCATGCTATTTCTCCTTGATGCCCGTATGCGAAATGATGGAATTCGTGCAGTTGGCCCGCCTATAACTCTTAC
The DNA here is from genome assembly GCA_903632075.3 of Acanthosepion pharaonis. Lineage (NCBI taxonomy): Eukaryota > Metazoa > Mollusca > Cephalopoda > Sepiida > Sepiidae > Acanthosepion > Acanthosepion pharaonis. The sequence goes on along the minus strand of CAHIKZ030005466.1, from coordinate 21,715 downwards.
TCTATAGCATCAACACGAATAATGTATCGGAGGATGGTATTCACTATCTGTACGATCGTATAGATGTAAAAGCACAAAAATTTGTTACTACTCACGTAAGTTATACGGGAGAATGTTCTTATTTAGTTTCGTATTCAAATGATGAAGAGACTGTGTGAATAATTTTATGAGTATCTGATTTGGTGATTTTTAATCTCGTTTTATTTTTTGCCAATTTCACTGATATATTTTCCACAATTAAATTGTGAGGTTTCACTTTATTAACTACCCTTTTGTTTGGTTTTGTATATATCATTTCTATTTTATTGTATACATTGGGAAATGTTTAATTCTTTTTATTAAAATGAATTTTTAGCAACCCACCCTGACTGTACATATAAGATTACTAACGCATGTTCATAGAACAAAGTATTATGGCGCCTCTATGTGAATGCCGTGTAAAATGGTATTTTGGTGGGTAATATTTTGGTTGGGTCAGGGTTTGAATCTAGCCAATTTCCAGTTAAGACAGATGAAGACCGAAAATTTCCACGCTTCCCCAATTTTCCCCTGTGGCAAAATTTATAAGAAATTTTACAAGAAATATCCATATTTTTGTTATTTCTTGCTTTGAAATCAAAATGCTATGACCACTTTTTGTATCCTTTTTGCCTGTAAATACTATTCCTATTTTTTAACCTTTTACTTTATTGCTGTTTGAAGGTGCACTTGGGAGATACTGTCAAGTAATGGATGGCAGCTCGGATTGAGGAATCAGAGAGACGAATTCGAGTTCAAGTCGAATTCATTACACCCTCTGAAAAGTTAAGAATTCATCTCTTCCATACTGCTATGAATAAATAGCAAGACAGATTAGGGCCTACATCCTTGGTTCGCCAACAATTTAGGAGAAGGAAAACTTTGTATTCAATCCGGCCTGGAGAGCGTCTTACTCCAAACACGTCACTGCTGTCATGGCTGCCATAGACGTGACTCCTGTATAATTATAGGAGGTTACAAGATTGGTGAAAGTTTCATTGCTTTTGACTTTCATTATATTTTTTATTTGTTTAAACATTATTTTAGTGAATACTCGTATTTGATTATATGATCCGTTTATTTTAAACGGTGTTTATTGCGTGCGTAATAAAATCCATTAAATCTATAAAGTTTACTTGTATTATATATATATATATATATATATATATATATATTGAGTTTAACCATGTCCGTTTATTCTACAATAAAGTCTTTAGATTTTAAGAAGATTTTGATTCATCTAGATATTTTTGCAATACGCTGACGTGTGTTGAAATCCTGACAGTATTTAGTATTCCTGAAGTTATCGCTTACGTTTTTTCGAGATTTGCAAGCGTTGCGTTTCGTTCACTTTCGTAAACCAATCGATGAATTTCAATAAGCTGATTTCTTGGAAAAATATTTTGATAAAAAAAAAACACTTCGCAGTTTAATAATTTCTTTAATTTAATCTTATAGGATTTCATGGCAAACAATATTTTTTTAAGAATTCTTTTTTTTCTTTTCAACAGCGAAGAATACATTTTTAAGATTACTTACTCTTGAGCATGCAATATACAACTAAATATGCGTAAATATTTCTTTCTTATGCCAAATTCCAAGTTTTCGAAGCGCTTGACCTTGTGAGTTGTTTGTAAAGAAACGTAGGGCGAACTGGAAACTAGATTCTTGTATATACAAACACTTAAAAAATATACGCAAAAATCAATATAACATTTTCATTAAACAATTTATTAATATTGTTTTAATCATTAAATTGTTTGTTTGTTTTTAAGTATAGGGATTATTTGTATGTAAATTAATAAGATATTTAATTCTTAAAAACTATGTAAATTAATTGTAAAGGGCTAGACCCTCTACCAAAACCAACTATACTTCTACCCCCTTAACTATTTGTACTTCTCCCCAAAATTTCGTATCCATCGTTCAATGTATGGATATTTTAGAGAGTGTGACGGACGGACTAACGTAAGTTACAGAATTTTATATATAGATTGATAGATTAGCATTATTGAAAATTAAATGTATCTTCCTGTATCTTCATTGACTTTTATTTCTTTTTGAATATCGGTGTTAAAGTAACATGTACATTGGTATCTTTGTGTGGCGTATTAGATAGTCTCTTGTCATGCAGTTTCATTTTGGCTTCTATTTTGGTAGTTTATGTAGCCTGAATCTTCTCAACAACAAAAAAAAACGACAAGCAGCAAAGTACGTCACTTGACTTGGCATATTATGAAAGGCCAAAAATGGAATAACTGCAACGCTAAACAGTTCACTCTGTCCGGCTATTTACCATGTTTTTGGAGGGGAGAGAATTTGATTGATGTTAAAATAAAATATACTTCGGTGATCTATTTTGTACTTTTGGTAAACTAAGCAGATGACAAGGCAAATAACAATGTGTAATATTATACGGCAAAGAATTCTTCCAGAAAAGAAACTTGCAACAATCCATAATGAAACCGATTAATTTTCACGTAGAAATAAGTGCAATAAAAAAAAGGAAAAAAAAAATTCAACAGCAAATAATGAAAATGATTAATCTATATGCAGGATGAAGATTATGTATAAAGAAGGGGATTAGAAGTGCTGACAAACAGATCTGTAATCATACATAAGCAAGAGAATTTGATAGATATCTTTGGAGATAATACCACAGTTTATGGATGCACCTTCCAAAATTAATTAAGAAGACTATTTCCACAATTAAATCTGCTCCATTTATGAATATAAAATTTTTTAATGCTATTAAATCTTAAAGAAATGGAATTGTCATTTCTTGATGTCAGCCTTTGGGCTTATGTTATTTTACGGTATATCAACCTCAATGGGTTAATTAATGCCGACAAGATTTTTAGGATAAGTTCGTATGGAGAGAACACATATTCTTTGTAAAAAATCAGTTTTTAGATCAGGTTTCATGATATAAAGACGGTTGTTATCGAGAACAAAATATATTGCTGGTAATTTAATCTTTTTTTTTAAAAAAATGTATTGCTGGTAATAATTTTTTCAAAAACTTGTATTCTTACTTTTAAAATGTCTATTTTTTATACTTTCATGATATTTTAACCCTAGTTTAGGGGTTTAACTATTTTCCCATGGCTGGGACCCTAACAAGTGTTACTACCTCGGATCAGGATGGACCTGGAAATAACAGTAATTAAGAGATGATACCCACTCCTCAAAACCTCCATTCTTCTAGTCAAATATTTTGCTACCTGGTGTATTTTGCCATGTGTCAGGTACTGGTAAAAATCTATGGGGAATATTCCAAGACTGAATTGTAAACATTCCTCTGAAACCAATTAAATCAATGAATGTATACTCAAGGTTCTGGAGATTGTTGTACAGACTTTCTGTTTTCTATTAACGATCTCTCTCTCTCTCGGAAGATTGTCAGATCTGTAGTACATAGCCATGCAGATGATACTACATTTTAGGTGTTCACTTCCAAAAATTTAATTGACCTGTTCTGGGCAGTTGATTCTTTTCTAAACTAGTTCTAAGAGCAAAATGAGTAAAGAAAATGTAGTTTGTAATAAGCAATATATCAAAATCCAATCTAGCAACGTTTAATCATTACCGAGAAGAAATTATTTTTTCTCCTTTCAATGTGCATTTGCTTTGAACATGTGTTTGGACTCAAGTTCGGCAAACCCTGAAATTGACTCATCTATACGATTCCTCGCTAAAGAAGCAGGAAAAATTATTGGTTTCTTGTACCGCTCCAGAAAGTAGTTAACTCCTGCTATGCTTTATTTTGCTGTCGTTCCACAAATCAGTGGCTCTTGGGAGTAAGTTGTTCGAATGCAATTTCAATTTTAACAATGAAATGCATAAAGAATTAGAATGCTTCAACGTTGCATGTCATGTCTTGGGTGCAATGGTCTCAACTAGAAGAACTAAAGAATGTCGCTCGTCACGATATTTTCTTAATATGGATTCTACGCTTTTCTAATTTTTTATGAGATTTTTTAGAGTTATTATTCTTGATCGTATTTTCACAATATTTCAAATTCTGTTGAATATTTTCCAAGTTTCCACAGGTATTGCTTAATAATTTTACAATATCTTGACTTTTTTGGTATGTACAGGCCAAAGTAAGATTGATAAAATATTTGTACCAACCACAGTAATGTTGATAAATTATTTGTTCAAGCCACAGTAATGCTGATAAATTATTTGTACCGGCCACAGTAATGTTGATAAATTATTTGTTCAAGTCACAGTAATGCTGATAAATTATTTGTACCGGCCACAGTTATGTTGATAAATTAATTGTTCAAGTTTCACTAAAGTTGGTAAAGAGAAAAGTGAAAAACAATATTCAGGCAACTCATTTCGCCACTTTTGTGTGAGCACCTTCATTTCGTAATAAGAATAAACAGTGAGAAAGAAATAACTGAGAACTACTAGGATTCGGCTGTAGTTATCGAATTTAGTACGGGTGGGGATTTTCTGACCGTAGCATCTGATAATGATATCTATAACATCATCCTCGAATGCAAATTCGAATGCAAGTTACTTACCCAAGTGTGCCTTTCATTATTCTTCCACTCTCATAATAATCAAGACTAACTCAAGTATATATATATATATATATATATATATATATATATATATATATATATATATATATATATATATATAATAGTCAATGGGAGCAGCTGGCTAAGACAACATTTCCACCGATCATAGTAAGAGATAATGATGACGAAATTTATATGCGTAAAGATACACAAAATATTGACCATATCAATGCAAATATATTCTGGGAAAGTTGCTTAGTTAATACCAATATTTTTCTGAAAACTTTGATTTGAAAAATAAAAGTTGACATACTATAGTAAATTTAGATTGATCAATATATTAATTTATCAATATTACTATGGCTTGTTCAAACAAAACAGTCAAGATATTGTAAAGTTATTATGCAATGCGAACATTCCTGTGGAAATTTAGGAAATATTGAAAAGAATTTGAAATATTGTCAAAATACGAACAAGAATGATAGCCCTAAAAAAATCTCATAAAACACAGATTTTAGAATGATACCAAACGAGCATATGTATTGACCCCGAAGAAAAATTAGAAAACGTAGAATTCATAAGAAAATATTGTGACGAGCAACATTCTTTAGTTGTACTAGAAGCGACCATTATACCCAAGATATGTTGAAGCATTGCTGACGCGTCCATTGCATTTCATTGGTAAAGGTGAAATTGCATTCGAACATCTCACTCCCAAAAGACACTGATTTGTGGAACAAGAGCAAAATAAAGCATTGCAGGTGTCAACTACTTTCGGTACGAGGAACCAATCATTTTTCCTGCTTTTTTAGTGAGAGATCGTATAGATGAGTCAATTTCAGGGGTTTTACCGATCTTGTGTCTAAACAGATGTTCAATGCAAATAAGCGCATTATAAAGAGAAAAAATAAGGTCTTCTCAGTAATGATTAAACGTTTCTAGATTGATTTTGGATATATTGAATATTGCAAATTACATTTTCTTTATTCATTGTGTTCTTAGATCTAGTTTCGAAAAGAAATCAACTGCCAAGACATTCGACCAATATATTCCTTAATAAGTCTAGAAAAAGGATCAATATATTGCTTAATAATTATAGAAAAAGGATCGATATATTACTTAATAACTATAGAAAAACAAGCACCCATTTCATGTTCAAATGTTACGTATATAAATATTTAACATATTGACATAATTCCCAACAAATGCTGTTTAATACTAATTTCATTAAGTAAAAATTGACTAGCTCAATAAAATTTGTACTGTAGCTTTTCAAATATATAGAGACTTATACAGGTTTTATTTTCTACTTTCGAATATGAAAGCAACGTCGAGTCCAGTCAGTAACTAAATGGGTGACCGTCTGGGAAAAACAGATACTGTATGCTTAGAGGTTCGGTCGGTCTAATGGGTAACATTTCGGCATTGGAAATCGGAGAGTCGATTTCAAATTCCAGTTGTGCTTGTTTTATTCACGCAAATAACTTTCAAAAAGCTATAAATTCACCTCTCCTCCCCAAAGCTATGGGTTAATTAATATTAATTGTATCATTAAAAGAAAACTATATGGCTTTAAATAACCTGCAAAAAGTTGATAGGTTTTAAAAATTAAATCAAGCAATCCAAATACTGAGTTAAAATTTGGAACCTTTCTTAGTATTTTGTGAACAGAATTTGATAAGACATGAAGCACACATCAACAAATCAGACAGTAGAAAACTTACAGACTAATTACCATCACATTGTTACGTTTGCAATGTCCAGAGTTTAGAGGTTGTAAGCTCTATAATATGACATCAGTTTTGTAATGTATGTTAACAGTTAAAGATTATAAAAATACAGTTATTGATGGAGGCTCTTTAACGTGTCTGGATATTCGAAACTACATCTCCTTTCATGAAACAGTCGGAAGTTATGACATCAGTTTCCTAAACTCACACGGAGACGAAATGCTATAAACTTTAGATTTCAACAGACAATAAAAGCCGAAATCTAACTTAACCCTGAGTAGTTCATTCTCAAAATGTTCGTCAGCACTGTACACAAAATTTCCTCGCGGTTTCAAAATTTATCTAATATTGTTATTCAACAAAATACCTCCAACCGGCAACATTTTATCAAGAGTCAACACAGTTCATAATCGAATACAAAGAAACAAAAAC
>CAHIKZ030005466.1:0-12500 GCA_903632075.3 Acanthosepion pharaonis | reverse complement strand
GTGCATAATACCTCATCTCAGAAATATAGACAGATTTCCAATTAACGTGGGTTCTTAACTATATGATATCAACTAAAAATGAGTACAAAGAAATATTTTCATCTAGAAATAAAATATGTTAACATAATCACTTATTAGATGTCGTAAGCCTCTTAGATATGTTCAATTTCTTAAAATTTGCCACCGCTGCTAAGCAATGAAAAATGGTGCAGATTAAATATACTTATGAGAAATTGATGATGAGTTTTCAATCATAGAATATATAGTTTAGCTACTTAAAGTTGAATTCTTTAAAAATGTCTTTGAAAATATAGTGAATACTGAAAAAGTAACTATGTCGTTGCAAAGTAGATCCGTTGGGAAAGCAATCAAATCTAAAGCGTAGAGAATATTGTATGGATAAACTATAGATCTGCGTCTACACCAAATAACCAATGGCAAGTAACGGTTCCTACTGCGTGGAAAAGTCTTCTAATGAAACCATGGAAAATTTTCAGGCATTTTCGAACATTTGAAGGAAATAGGCTTTGGCAAAAACTTTGTATATTATGAGTCACTACGAGAAGGAAAATTCAGGAAATATGTTTGTAAACACTTTAAATTAACCCCATACTATTTTCAGTGGCTTCTTCTTCATCTTCTTCTTTTCTAGGTGATCTTCCTTCAGAGTGTGTGCGATAATGGCTCTCCGTAACTTCCGATAGTTTGCAGATCTTTTATTTTAATCGAGTTTATCACAAGCAATGTAGCAATGCCACTGAGGTGCAACGGGTTACTGGGTGTGAAAGAGCAACAGAAACATTGTTAAGGAACGAGAACAGAGGAAGAGTAATCAGGAGGACAGCGGATAGCGATTGACATTACATTTAAATTTTTGCAGAATAAAGTTGGATGGAATGCATTGGGACAGGGGGTATTTCTACAAGCGAGAAGTGCGAGAGAAAAGAAGTAGAATTTGAACTCGATCCTAGGATTAAAAATTCCGATCCATTAGCCTAGACGCCACCCGCGAACTATAGCTTAGAGTATCTGATATTCCTAAGTTACCACCCATCTAAGTTACAGACCAGGCTCGACTTTGCTCAACGTCGATGATCGTACGGGAACCTATGTTTCACCGTGATATGGCCGTAAGTCTCTTTTATTGTTTCAGGTATATTTAATAAATAGGTTGAAGATAATAATTTTCAGTTGGGAAAATTAAATAGATTATAATTTAAATAATAAAAAGTTGCCAGAGGTCGGTGAATTCGATTAAAAAACAAAACACACAAATCAACGATGTGTAAATTCGTTTTACACTTATTGCTTTCTCCTCAGTTGGTAAGCAGTTTATAAAATCTGTTTGCTTCTTTCAACTGTAGCTTGATATATTAAATGTGTATGTATTTAAGATTTCTCAGTGGAAATGTCTCAATTACTTTAACTCATCAATAATTTTCTTCGTAAAACTTTTCCTTTTTGCCCCAAATTCCAAAAAAAGATTTTTTATCGTATAGCACGAGAAATATTAGACTAAATAATAAAAGAATATATTTATTTCTATAAACAAGCAAATCCTGTAGCCGGTTGATCGCTAACATTTCTTGCTGACACTACGACTGAAATTGTGCACAATATAACTTGCCAAATTGTTATTTTGTCTAACACCGTCAGATGCTAAAAAAATATTAAAATGACAGCTAGAATCATGTTCTTGAATAGCCTCGTAAGATCTAGACTTTTACATGGATGTCACGTCCAACCATACCGTTCTATACGACAGGCCTACTTATGATAAAGTACCAGAACTGGAGTTCTATTTCAAAAGATTCCAATTCGCAGATGGAGTCGGCTTATTTATGTATAAATCGGTACATCTACCTGGGATAAGAGTATCTCTGTGATGTGCTTAGGCTCAACGTGTCAATCCCTGGCCATCCGTCTAATACCAGTTTAGTATCTTTGCTTCTGATCTCGAGGATAAGAACTGGTGGGCTCTCGGTACAGAACAAAATTACGATTCTCCTAACTTTTGTCTAGGATCACTGTAGTATATATTCTCGGCCTAAATATTTTCAAGTAAATCTTAGTGTGCCGTTCAAGTAATAAATCGTTATCGTAGTGGATAGATCGCTTACTCCCGTACGCCTAGATCAAAACCCCCTGAAAGATGGCCGGGGTCGTTTTTTTATTTTATGTTTATATCTGGTTGCTTTAATGTCGTAGACAAACACAGTAACAAATAGAATAAGCTAAAATGAAATCACACTTTTGATAAAGATTTAAGGAGGTCATTTGAAAAGTGCATAGGCTGACCAATATCAAAATGTAAGAAGATGTAACACTAGTTGGTAAGCTAAAATTAATTACCTCCACGAATTCGATATACGTGAGATTTAAATGAATTTTTAGAAATGAAAAAGCTTTCCTGAAGCATTTAATTTAGCATAAATGAAAGCTAAATTATTAAATTTATTATAACCGAAAGCAAATAATTTGGTTTATTTCAGACAGAAATTATATTGATTGAATAGAGTTTTTTTTTTTTTTTCAGTAAAATCGATCACATCCGCCATTTTGTAAACATCTTGTTTCAAAACTTATTTTCCGTTTTAAAAATCTTGCAAAATAAAATACGTATTTCTGAAACATTATTTGAGGAAAATTAGCAAATTGAAGGTTAAGTAAACCAGATTAGCAACAAATATTAGTTACTTATAGCATAAAATATTGTATACAATCATTTCCGAACCACAGGTTCTTATTTTTTTTTCTGACGTGTTAATCGATTTATTGACGGCGGATTGTCCCCCGAACGTAATCATAATTAACTATGGAGTAGCAGACGACAATTTTCATTAGTCATTTTTTGCTTGTTTTTTTCTCGTAAGTTAAGACAACCCTTCAAACACGTGACCTTTTATTAACAGATTTATTGGTTTGTACATCCATATTTAAAGAATTTCTCATCGATATACATATATAAAAACAAATTGAAATTCTTTTAAAAATAGTCGGGATCTTCAGATTTTAATAAGATTTAAAATATATGATAAGTAAATATAGCTGTACTTAATAACAGTATTCCCTAAAAATGATCCTATCGAAATTGAACTTTAAAAGATTCAAATCCTTTATAAATTATTCAGTTTTAAATTGTAATAAATGAAAATACATCCTGTAAAAATTCATTTTTCATCGATGTTTTTTTCATTTCTTTGTGTTTAATATTATTCATAAAAGCAATTAAATGAATCTCTGATTAAGTCTTAGTTTTATTGCGTTTTTAATTTTTTTTTATACAGGACAGATATTCGGTATCACAGGGTTCGGTTTTGCAAAATAAAATTGGTGCTTTAAATTCTTCAAAACATTCTGCTTTTAACTAATATAGTCACTACAAATTATTTCGATGAATATCTGAAGCTTTCATAAAATTAAGTAAAGGGGAGAAACACGTGTAAAAATATATATTTTTACCAAGATTTTGTAATAAAAATATTCAAAAATAATTCTATTTATTTGTGAATAGGTTCTGAAAATTGCATTAAACTCCGAGAATTATTTGATTTTCAATAATTTCCGTATTAGTGCGTCTGTCCCCGCAAAAAAAGAGGCGAAAATTGCCATGCTAAAAGTTAGTACAAGCGCTGACTCAAGGAAAAAAATTTAAATCGAAATGTTGAATTTTCTAACAAAAAAAAGCGTAGAAATGAATAAAATAATAAAAAAAATACTTTGATTCTTCCTCTTAAAAATAACATAAAATAAAATAAAATAAGATTTTGACGATAAAACTATGTTTCCATTACGTTTGGAACATGTTGTCATCACGGTATGCTGATTTTTTAGCGATCTCTTGGAGATACCTGACATACATGCAAGTGTGGCAGAATCCAACACTTGGTCGGTCAGCTGTTCTACTCTGTGAACCTTAAATGTATTTTTTTAGTCTACCAACCGTTGTATCTACTTACATTTATATCTTGGTCAGCCTATGAACTTTTCAGTTGAAACTGGTACGATTGATATAAATCAACGACGGGGTCATCTATGCTTTTAGCTAAAAGGCTCACTATTCGGTCTTTTCAGCTTTCGGCTTTACATTAACGATCTGTCTAGAATCATTCTCAGATCGTTTGAAGTTATTTATGCGGAGGATACCACTGTTTATGGATGCACCTCCAAAATCAAGTTGACCAGTGCCTGGCAGCTGATCTTTCATCCACACAAGATCTAACAGTCCGATAAGGAAAATGACTTGTAATATTTAATGCTAAAAATATCAACCCAGAATCTCCTCATCAACACCGAAATTACTCTGAATTTTCACCAGTCTTGATGGATGATGGATTCTAAATGAGGCTCCTTCCTTTAAAAATCTATTAGGTGTCAAGTTTAGCCCATATCATGAGCAGCTCCTACAGACCATCTCTAAAGACGTTGAAAATAAATATATATATATATATATATATATATGTGTGTGTGTGTGTGTGTGTGTGTGTGTGTGTGTGTGTGTGTGTGTGTGTGAAAAAAATATATAGAAATAAGAAAGAACTCGTTAGGTAAATAATCCAAAGTTCTTTAGTATTTTTGTTATTATTTTTAAAAAATAGTGTTCGATACAAAAGTAGAACATAAATATAATTATTTATTTAAAAATATGATTCCAACAAGCTACATAAGAGTTCTCATGTTTCAAAACAAGAGCCGAAAACTTCAATATAAATTGATTACGATATAGGAGATTAATATATTTGAGATCAGTAGAAGCAGTATTATGTACAATTTGCTTATTATTGAGATTTCTAAGAAAGCATCTTATTTGTTCATCAACTATATAGTTTGGAAAGCTATTATTAATAAGTGTCTGTTTTATATTCTTTAGTTCCCTGTAAAAAATCGGTTTTGTGGATGAATTAGTTTCTGCACGATGTATTAGATTCTTTATAATTGCTATTTTGTAGTAATATGCGCATTCGCTCTTGTAGTTAAGTGTACATGAATTTATGCTTGTAGTTTTTTTTTGTATGGCGAAATAGTAAATTTGTTATTATTTGTGTTTATCAATATGTCAAGGAAGGGGATTTCCTCTGCAATTCCTCTGGACGGTTTCCCTGTTTAGGTTGGTGAATGTTGACATAATCCTTGCCTTCAGTTCATCTTTAGTATTAGAACGATTGTTGTTGTTCTCTTGCACAACTGTGCCTCACACACAATAATCAAAGGGGTTTCAGTCTGTGGAGCTTGATGGCCAGATATAAAATGTGATGTGGTCGCAGAAATTGACTGAAAGCCATAATTGGTATCTCCTGCTTATTTGGCATGGTACAGAGTGCTGTTGCCAAGCTTAGGGTCTTCCAGTAGCCACCATCTTGATTCAGGGAATCACTAACTCCTCAATGAACTTGATGTAGGCCTCGATGTTGAGTCTGAGGCCCTGTGGGAAGATGAATGAAGTAATAACCTTGTCATCACTATCAATCACCATTAGACTCATTCAACTCTTTCCAAAGCATCTGTACTGTCTTCAGATTGACATCCAAACACTCTGAAATGTTCGTATTGGAGCTTCCGACGGGGATATCAAGCAGTACATGATGCCCTTTCCAAATTTCTGGCCGAGTGAATTGTACCATTTTGCCTTTCTTTTCTCATAGACGGTGGCCTACTAACCATATTATACTGTGTATTCGCCAAAACCTAAAACAAACAATGCGCATGCGCAAAATTAAAAAAATATGATATGGCGACAATTTAACCATTACACGATATATATATATATATATATATATATATATATATATATATATATATATATATATATATATATTTTTTTTTTCTCTGTAGTATGGGTCCTTTATTTTTTCCTTTAGTATTTTTCCTTTTTTTTGTATTGTTACTATTTTATATTTAATCTATATTTAAAAAGTTACAGTCTTTTTCTTCTTGGTTCGTCTGTTCGAACGCAAATCCTAAAGTTTGATCGGTTGACAGAAGAGAAGAGGAAAGCAAAGAAAAGTGTATGAGACGGCTGTGTAGAAATTTCTATGTCTACGTGTAAGTAGACTGGCTGTTTTATTTAATAACATAAGTCATTCAACTGCGAGCTTCTTCAACCTTACCAAATTCAAAAATGTCTACTGACTCTGTTAAATGAGCTACTGGATACGTATATGATGTCCGTCTAAGATTAACTTGTATTTAATATACAACTTAACTTTTGTCTATATACATAAACAGATGTCTGTCTGTCTGTGTGTGTGTGTGTGTGCATGTTCGTTATGCGTTGTCACATTTTTCCACTAATTCCGCTCATACTCGACACACTGATAGCTTATGCTTCACGTTCATTTTACCCCACCTCCGCGCGATTAACGAAAAACCTCGAAAAAATGTTTAGAAAAACATTTTTTTCCTGACATTTTTGCCTATAATTCCTTGATTTTTTTGCCTATAATTCCTTGTTTTTTTCAAGCGATTTTCTCCAAATTTGATACAATTATTACTTATGACACAACAATTGATTTGATTTTTTAATGTCATTCACGTTAATCGCAAACATCTGCGAATAACTGACTAAAATTTGATTTTTTACCATTAACTTCCGCAGTTTCCAACCGATTCGCCACAAATTTTACACAAAGATTACTTATGTATCAAGGAATGTTTCGAACTAATTTTCTATCAAGTTAATTTGCCTTTAAACTTTCGATTGATTTGATTAAACTGATTAAACGTCTAATATTTGATTAAACCTCACTTCGCTCTAAAATTGACAAGGATATTACCCATGCTTAAGGGATTGCTCAAAACTAATTTTTGTCAAGTTTATTCGATTTAAATTTTGCTATTTATTTGATTAAACTGATTAAACTTCTGCTATTTAATTAAACTGGTTAAACTTTACTCTGCGCACGGTGTGGGGTGAACTGGTAGCATAATCATTGACATGTGGGTAAAACAGTATTAATGACCCACTTCAGCGTCTTATTTTGGTGTAAACTACTGCTTTAACCCCGTCTTTAGTGTTTACTCACTTCTCCTTCCTATTATTACCGCCAACTATCATAATGCCCCTTTTCACTACCATTTTGCGCATTGTCTGATAAGGGGCTAACTACAAAGCTTTGACATTTCCACGTGAACACTACTAATTAACCAATCAATTCTTTAAGAGAAATTCATTGGTTCAGACCCTTCTATACCTTTAATTACCAACATACTGTACTTGGAAAGACAAAAGTATGGTAGGATAAAATGTTGATGGACGTACAGTCACCAAATTTGAAAATTACCTTGGCAGAGTACAATCCACGCTAGACAACAGGAATGCTTCTAGGTTCGGCTTCTCTTACATGAGGTAAGAGAGCCAAAGTGTTTCGAATTTATAAACAGGGCGCTTATTGACATTGAAGACAGGATTATTTCTATGAGCGGAAATTCAGTTCAAACTGACGGCCTGTCACAAGTTTACGAAACGAGTTCAAATACTTTTCCAACAGGCATAATTGAGGAAACTTTCTACGACGTCGACGGTCTTAAATGGTATGCCAGCAAAAACGAGCCAAAGTTGCTTAAGGAGCAACAGTTGGCTTACAATACCATTTCGACTCCGTTCGCCTTCGGAATTGTGCTTTGTTCGTCTTGGATGCATATAGAGGGCCAGGTAAAACATTCGTCACGAAGCTTCACCTCTCAGAAGTACGGCAAAAGAAGGGGATCACCTTGGCTGTGGCATCCTCTGGAATTGGTGCAATCCTTCTGCCCCGTGGTAAGACAGCGCACTCCGCCTTTAAGCTGCCAATTCATTTGACTTCGTCTGATTCAGCGACCTGCAACATCAGCAGTGGTTCGGATAAAACTGACATTCTGAAAAGGTGTGCGCTCATTGTGCGCGATGAGTGCACAATGGACCACAAAGTAGTTCTCGAGGCTCTGGATAGAACGGTGCGAGACATAAAGAGGTTTCAACATCCAATAGGATTACCTATCCTTCTATCAGGTGATTTCAGGCAAACTCTCCCCGATGTTACCGAAAGTACAAGGGTGGACTTTGTGAAAGCATGCATCAAGTCATCACATCTATGGCAACAGGTCAACACTTTGTTTCTTAAGACCAATATAATAGTTGAAAATTTCGGGGACCAATTGTCAGCACTAATTTCAAATGTATGTTTTTTCTGGTGTTACCGAAAATATATGGTGTTTAATGATTTTCCTTATAGCAAAGTCATCTTGCTCATAGTTATTGTGCATCTGGTTGCAGGAAAACATACAATGTTGTAAATAATGTTCTACATTCAACATAATCACTTCATAAGACACAAGAAGTGTTGAAACAAAATGGCTATTTTTGTAGTGATGTTATAACATGTTTATGTTATAATTTTTGAATAAATAGTATATATATATATATATATATATATATATATATATATATATATAAGTATAGGATTGGTGTATATCAAACCAACAAATACTATTCTTAAAAAGTGCTCAATACAGAGTAGATCAAATATATTTATTCGGAAATTATAGCATAAATATGTTATAAAATCACTACAAAAATAACCATTTTGCTTCAACATCATCACTTGATAAAACACCAGAAGTATTGAAACAAAATGGCTATTTTTGTAGTGATTTTATAACATATTTATGTTAAAATTTTTGAATAAATAATTAAACATGTATATATATATATATATATATATATATATATATATATATATATATATATATATATATATATATATAAAAAAAATCTATTTAGCGTTAACCGTTAATAGATTTCAACCGTGGAAATGGCTAAATGTATAGGCGAAAAGCGCTCGGGAAAAAACAACATTTGACAGTTTTTGTATAAGTTATCTACTGAAAAGAAAAAATATGAGATCACATGAGAAATTATATAAAATACTCAAAGCATCTTGTCCGTCATATTTAATGAAACTTGTATATATATATATATATATATATATATATATATATATATATATATATATATATATATATGTTTGTGCGTGTGTTTATGTATTTGTGTGGCTGTAGATTTATTTTACAAATGTAATTTCCATTCATACGTGAACAACCGCCTAAAAATGATGAGGTATACATACGCACCCATGTGAGAGTCTCCAGGAAAACGTAATTATTTAATTTAAAATTTATTTATTTTATATTAGAAAATAAACATTTGGAAAAACTTTATCGGCAAACAGTGCTTTCAGAATTTATTGAAGGAAATATGATCAACATCATAGCAACACACTACGATAAAATCAGTCATTCGAAGAAAAAAAATGATTTGGCGAGACAATGAAAAAAAAATGAATTCATTATTAATAAAATTATGTTATCACACTATTCTCTCATTTCCCCAACACGAGAATATATATATATATATATATATATATATATATATATATATATATATATATATATATATATATAATATAAAGAGAGAGAGTGAGAGAAAGAGAAAATCATGCAGGGATATATATATATATATATATATATATATATGCATGATATATATATATATATATATATATATATATATATATATATATATATATATTCTTGTATGATATTATATATACATATGTACGAGTGTATATCATCAGACAACAAGATTATTTTTTTTAATTTTGGATTTATGTAGGGTTGCGTGTATTTGTGTTTTATATATATATATATATATATATATATATATGCGCCAAAGCTATCACGTTCTCTCCCAACCGATCCAAATAATTTCTCTATCTATCTATCTATCTATCTATCTATCTATCTATCTATCTATCTATCTAACTGTATATAACGATCTCTCTCTCTCTCTCTCTCTATATATATATATATATATATATATAGATAGATAGATAGATAGATAGATAGATAGAGAGAGAGAGAGAGAGAGAGAGAGAGAGACAGAACGTGTTCATAGGTACGATATATATATATATATATATATATATATATATATATATATATATATATATATATGTGTGTGTGTGTGTGTGTGAATGCATGTATGTATAATAATGTACTCTCCTATCGTGAAAGTTAAATAAGGGTCCGTAATTGATGGTGCCTTTCGTTTTACACCTATGCATGCTAGCATGGGCTATCTGGGAGTAAATCAGGTGAGGGAAAGACATATTTCATTTATGCTTTCGTAAGTATGATACTGTCCCAGCCTTTCTGCGGGTGACAAAGCCACAATGGCACATAAAATTTGTTGCTTCAGAGCTTGACGAAGCTGATCACGGGGATTCAGTAAACTCTCTTCAAAGTCCTTTCCTTTAATGAAACATGTCTTATGCCACTGCTTTCGTCTTACTGCTTCGGCTTCCCAGGTTTTCAGATCAAATTTGAGACATTCCAAGTTGTCTTTCAATTTTTCTTTGTAGCGTAAGAGTTGACATGAAACTGAACGCTTAGAGTTTGGTAGTTGTCCATACAGCACATTTTGCGGAAGCCTATGCTCGTCTATTCTCACAACATGACCAGCCCACTTAAGTTGTATCTTTGCTAGAATGCTTTCAATGCCAGTGATGTTTTTACATTTCGTCAGTATTACACTATTCGTGACCTTGTCATCCCATTTTATATCACATATGGCACGAAGCAGCGCATTTGAAAGGCGTCAAGATGATTTATGTGCTTGCGGTACAGGGTCCAACTTTCAGCGCCATAGAGAAAGATGGAACGAACGACTAGTCTTTATATGTCAGTCTTTTCTCTGAGAGGCACGTTTTTGGTGCCCCATAACCTATGTTTGAGATTAGCGAATACTGTTCCTGCTTTGGCTATTCTGTTTTGGATTTCTCTGTCCATTTTTCCATCAGAAGAGACTGTTGATGCAACATATATATATATATATATATATATATATATATATATATATATATATATCCACAAAATCTCCAACTACAGGATATCTACTAACCTCCCAACGCAGTCAAATTTGGCACAAGGCCGAATTTAATGTGGGGTATCCGAGCCCCTAGGCTTGGCTAAAAACTTCGCGTAGACCCCGTATAAAACGGGGTCGGGTAGCTGTTTTCCGAGACGAGATTCTACGCGTCGACATAGCCTCGTCCAGGGATCGTCTATGCCCTGAGGCAGAGTGTTTGACCAGCACAGCTGGAGGCGAATCTCCGAATGCAGGCGAACATACAGTATTTACTAATGTATTTATGTGAATGGGGACATACACATTATCGTCCGTAGGTATGCTGCAGCATTAATAAATGAAAATTTACTAGAGCACTGGCGATTCACATTCGAGGAGAAATTAAAATTTTAAAACTTTGAATTATAAAAATAATATGTCAGCTGCTTCTAACATCTAAATAAAACTGGGATTCCATTAAACACATTCACTCCAGAAATGTTGCCGTTTTTTTTACATAGGAGATGTTAAAAATCACCTAAATGTTTCCCTTAAGTGTAAACCATTTCATCATCAATTTTATGATACATATTCCTTGACTTCTATACGTCATGTTCTTCTTTATTAAAGACTAGCAGTAGCGCCCGGCGTTGCCCGGGGATGTAACAGTAAGAGATAGATCGAGTATCGACCATCATAAAGACTGAAAAATAAAACTGACAAAGATTATTGTTTAACGTTGACGGACACATATGTCTTAATTAGTTTTTTTTTTTTACGAATTTGTCAAACCCAAACTCAAACAAAAACATTGTTTTCAATCGTTATGAGTCTATCGATTGAATAGAATTTTATTATAAACAATTGTCTTGTAAATGGAATTTTTAATGCACTCTGAATGTAAAAAATAAAAGAAAACGTGCAAGACAATAAAAACACCACCTGCCAAAAAAAATGAAGTTTTATTGAAATCGGTTGAAAATGTAGAAATCCGATCCCATATATAAACGGACACACACACACACACACACACACAAACAAACAACCTGGGTTTTATAATAAGTATAACTCGATATGAGTTGTCCCCCTTTCATTCTCGCGATGCCTCTTAATCGTGTTTTCAAATTGATTTCGTGCAAAAACAATTGTGTTTTCCCAAATTTTGGCGCTGTCAGAACCACCGCAAGTTAATTTTACGTAGTCCTGTGAAGTTTTGTTGAAATCGGTTGAAATATTTAGGAAATCCGATCCAATATATAAACGTACAGACACACACACACAACCTGGGTTTTATAATAAGTATGATTACATGTTTCGGTTAATAGCACATGTATGAACCTCTACTTAGGATCGGACGACATTCCGCAAGCCAACGTATCTCAGTAAAATTTAAACGACACCAAGATAAACGAGGTAGACATGTTTTTGTTAACTTGAGATGGTATGATTTTTACATTTGTTACAACAAAAGTTAGGAGGACAATATTTTTTAAAAAAATGTAAAAAAAACATTGTAATTTGAATATTTGATTCTGACATCAAAAGACATCTGCGCAATCTAAATTCGTAAGTTGAAAAAAACAAACACACAAACGAACAGAAAAGGAACGTTTGAAGA
>CAHIKZ030005465.1:1272500-1278036 GCA_903632075.3 Acanthosepion pharaonis | reverse complement strand
TGGATGTTATGTATATTCACTAATACATGCATTCATATATATATATATATATATATATATATATATATATATATATATATACACACATATGTATTAGTGAATATCTATATATGTATTAGTGAATTTATATATATATATATACACACATATATATATATTCACTAATACATATATATAGATACACACACCTAACACACACACACACACACACACACACACACACACACACATATATATATATATATATATATATATATATATATATATATATATATATACACAAACATTAAAAACTATATCTCAAAGGCTCCACTAAAATGACGTTTCTATAGAGACTATCAAATTTTAGCTTAACTTGAAGTTCTTTCTCTCCAATAGGTTCATAATGGTCATATTGATTGGCCATGATGTGAACCTCGTGTAAGTTTACTCCCATGATATTAGCCCCTTTCTGCTTTTTATAAAAAATGTGCCTATTCTCAGATTATTAGTAAAAAATAAATTGATTCCGCATTTTATGGCAACGCTCCTAAAGTTTAAGATGATCAGAAACTTGCAACTGATTTTTCTCTGGCCTAACTATAAAAGCGAAAACTGGCTTGTAACATTCACTACCCGAAAGATAAACATGGATTCGTTTAATTAACACTCAATCGTTATCTGTCTTCCCTATCATCATAATCTTCATTTTCTCACACCTTCTGTTTCACTTATATCACATCTTATTCATCATAACCATTTAAAGACTAACCCTCAAATTGAGTGGCACACGAACCTGTGTAATGAGTGAACATTAGTATTAAAATTTTCACCTATCTAAAAATTCAATAGAAATCTCTGTGTCTGTCTGTCTCTCTCTCTTTCTCTCTCTCTCTCTCTATATATATATATCTATCTATCTATCTATCTATCTATCTATATATATATATATATATATATATATATTAAAACATTTTATGTTTAACATTCTTTTATAGATACAAGTATTTAAGTAAATGCTCTGTTTATAATAACAGTATGAAATAACATTTACCGGCCTGAATGTCCGAGAAATTTTCATAGAAAAAATACTGTATCTATAAATAGAATGTTAAACATAAAAAATGTCTTTTAATAAATTGTCGGACTTTGTCCAATTCTTAATATATATATATATATATATATATATATATATATATATATATATATATATATATACTTTTACCTTCCATTAATAATTGGACAATGTTTTATGCATTGTAAAAGATTAAATTTATTGCTCTAATTTTGTACTGAGCCCTGTTATAAATTGATGTTTCGAACGCTGAAATCTTAATCTTTTGTTCTTTTTATATATATATATATATATATATATATATATATATATATATATATATATATATATAAGGTGTTTAATTAAGACAGATCAAAGTTAGCAGTAAATAAAATAATTATATCAGTGTTATTGGTGAAAATTTATTTATTTCTCACTTGGATCATTTTCTTGACGTCACGGACGGCAATTATGCGTGAAGAATAATATCGCCTAAATGTCCGCAAAGTCTTCGGCGGCACACCTCCACTCCAAAATTTTTGATAACGTCTCTGCATTGTTTGGTTGTAACACTTTCAACTGTTGAAATTGCCAAAGACTTAATTTGTTAAATCTGAAAGAAAAAGAAAAAATCAGTAATCATTAGTTATTAGAACACTCTTGATATATATATATATATATATATATATATATATATATGTGTGTGTGTGTGTGTGTGTGTGTGTGTGTGTGTATTTCAAAATGTGTGTATTTAGGCTGCATTTTTTCAAGGATGCATGTTTCATTAAATAATATAAACAAGTTTTGTCTATTTATTTTATATAAATTCTTTTCATATGGTCTGATAAGCTTAACATTATCATTAAAAAAAGAAAGAAAATCGCAATGTTGATACATATTTTTTAATTCTATCTAAGCTTTCGGCTTACATAAGTCATTATCAAAGGCGAAAATTACATTACAATATATTACACAATACACGGACAAAACAATAATGATATTCTGTTTTTGTTTACATGGAAGAATTCCAAGCAATGACAAACTCATGCATACGAGACGCTGGAAGCGATTTGCAAAAAACAGCCGAGGAATCTAAATGAAACAATAATAATAAAAAAAGAAAGACTATTAAAATAAAACCCAGTGTGTCTGCGGATTTTAATTTTTTAATATTTTTGATTGTACAATATATATATATATATATATATATATATATATATATATATATATATATATATATATATGTATGTATGTATGCTTTCGGAGTACCGTCGATAGAGCTCTCTAGAGAAAAGGGCAAATTTAATAAAAACAGTGGCTGCTGCTGCTATGAATGCATTACTCTTCAAGTACGAATTGTGTTCTCTTAGCCACTGGCGTATTTCACATAGAAAACGATAAAATGTCCCGTCCTCTCATACGACTTTGGGTAGGATCTCTAACTGATGCCAAATCGAACCTCTATTCACACTGAAGTGCTGTGATACAGTGAAACAGTCTGTCTGTGGATGACTACATATATATATATATATATATATATATATATATATATATATATATATATCAGTTTATTCATATCTAAAATATAGTTAATGAAAAAAATATATATATCAGTTATTCATATGTAAAAAAATATAGTTAATGAAAAGGACTGAGACGTCATATGAATCACATATATAAACAAAGCAAGTATTAAAAAAAAAAACGCGTAAGATTTTGAAGTAATGCATTTATTATATATATATATATATATATATATATATATATATATATATATATAAAAGCAGTTCATTTTTTTTATTTTGTCTGCAATATTCCAAGAGAAAAAAAAAAGATTCTGAATCAACGTGTTCACCTTTAACAAACTGAAACGTTTTCTTTGCCTGGAGTCAGTTAGCCATTCAGACTAGCATAATTTCCCCGACAGTCATGTCATACTAGCACAAAGAACAAAGGTTCGCTTTGGGTATTAACATCAGCTTAAATTCGCTAACAACACTTGATAGAAAGAAGAAATGGCGCCGATGCTTCCAGTATGGTTGAACTTCGGACGAAAGTAAAGAGCTAACATTTTTCATCATCCTCTTGTACTTTCTTTTTTTTTTTCATTTTTATTGAGTTTCTCCGTTTCATTTTCGGCGTTTTATTCTACCTCCTCATTTCAATTCTTCTTTGTTCTTGTTTTCTTTTTCTATTATCTCTTTTGTTTTCTTAGATCATTCTTTACTTTGCCTTTTCTTTCTATTCTTCTTGGATGTTCTGCTGATGTAATGGATAACGGATAGGACAATCAGAAACCCAGGAGCCGAGATCGAAATCCAGTCGGGTTTGTTGTATTTACCATTGAGAAAATACACTATTTCTAACCGGATATGACGAATAGGATCTGTATCATTATATTCATATCACCTCCCAAATTTCTTACAATCTAAAAACTATTTTCTAGCTTTAAATACCCTGCAAAGTATTGATAACACTTAAAAGATTTTTAATCTTATTCGTCAATTCACCATAAACGAAAATGACATGTTCATCATTAATTAAACAAGCTAAGAATGGGAAGCTCATGAAGTATTGAAATAAAGTTCATATATATATATATATATATATATATATATATATATATATATATATATTATGAAATGGACAACGTCCGACAATTATTTTAAGCCACTTTTATGTTTATACGTTCTTTTTATAGATACAAATATTTAAAAGTAAATGCTCTGTTTATAATAAACTGTATTAACGACATTTACCAAACTGAATGTCCGAGAAATTCTCATAGAATGACGAATAGTTTCTGTGAATTTCTCGGACATGTAAATGTCGTTAATACTGTTTATTATAAACAGAGCATTTACTTAAATATTTGTATCTATAAAAAAGAAAGTATAAAAATAAAATGCCTTAATATATATATATATATATATATATATATATATATATATATATATATATATATATATTATTCCAGGAATATTTCCAATTAAGTTAGAATAAACGTGAAAATCTAATGTTGTGCTAAGCTAAGACACTTTAAGTGGTGAAACAAAATGGCTATTTTTGTAGTGATTTTATAACACATTTATGTTATAATTTTCAAATAAATTATGTTTGCTTTAGTCTGTATTGAGCACTGTTTTAAGAATAGTATTTTTGGTTATTGGAATTTATTCCGTATACACTAATCCTATACTTGTATATATATATATATATATATATATATATATATATATATATATATATATATTAAAAGAGATAAACCGCAAACGTTTTTTAGTTGTAATGTGGATTTTAGAAAAATATTGTTCTTTATTTTTCATAATTTTCCTATACGTGTTTCCGGTCTCGTTACCTTCAGCAGGCAAAGCGTGGATATTTCCACATATTAATAAAAATATTTTTTCTCATGTTTTTTTGATGTTAAATATTCTCGATATGAGACATTTTCTTTTTTGTGTATTAGTGACCCAAATGTCTTCCTGAATTGGCAGTGAAAAGTTCTTCGTGAAGGGTTATATAACAATTAAGATTGATCCGAGTGACAAAGAAGAAACGTTTATTTTTTGAGACTTGAATTCACTGTGATTTATAAGTTTGTTGGTTAACTAGCAGGGTATTGTAGTGGCTATATTTCCTTGGTACAAATTCCATGCCTGTTCCTCAGAGATTCACTATTGGACAGACAAAGTAGGAGATTACATTCGTGCGATGGACTAAGATTTATGAAGTCTGATTTTATTGGTGACGATAAGGTTTTGGTTGTAAATTGTTATTCTTAGATATTTACCACATTCTACAGGAAATGTGTACTGGCGTCTATCACTTTTAATGACTACCCCATTTCATTTATAGCTTGTGTTCATTTTCTTGCAATAAAATAGGTTTATTGTATCATTGTGTTTCTTACGTTCTGTGTTGTGGAGTTTCTGTTGGCGGTGGCTTTATTTATTGGCCGATGACATCAGAAATCTTTTTTTATTTATGGGTGTCTTTTTTGATGTTATTGTTTGTTGAATAGTGAATGGGAAGAAAAGATAGGTTTTTATCGAGCAGTCGCATTTGTAATTAAGGTAGCAGGAGTCTGAATACGGAGATTATGAAAGTGGGGCTATTGGAGTTAAGTAAGGTACGTATGAAAAAAAAAATGAATTGTTTCGAAGGCGGATTTTAATTTGTTTTTTTTTGTTTTGTTTTGTTATCAGAGAATACATATATCCTTGACATATCAGACAGTGACTGTGTATTTGATTAGGTTATTGAATAGTGGATTTTCTAAGTATGATGTAGTAGTTGCAGAATATCCGCGAGTGGTCTTAGCCGGTCTCTCAACCTGGATGTGGGAAGCGTATCGACACTTCAGAATTCTTGCGACTCACTGTTGGATTCGTACCGTTTTGGACTTATATTCAAAACTCAGACAAAGGCAATGCATCATTGTTAGAATACCACACCCATGATGACCTACGACCAATGGCCTTTGCATTCTGTAATAATTCG
>CAHIKZ030005465.1:1235000-1267500 GCA_903632075.3 Acanthosepion pharaonis | reverse complement strand
TTTTGTGATGTTTACTTCATATTGTGTAGTGTATTTCGACAAGCTGATGAATATTATTCGATCATTGTAGACTTTTATTAAATGTTAAATGTTGAATTCGATTTCCATTGGATATTTCTATGAGGTGTAAATATAGGTTTTAGCGAAACACACATGGAACTGTGTCCTATTCGGTTGATTGATTCATTTTTACGGCTTATCACCCCTTTGCTGATTATTCAACCCAGAAAATATTTTTAGATTGTAAATTACTTTTTGTTCTGACGATAATAATGGTTTGGTTATGCAACATTTACAAATTAACCCATAGCTGGGTGGGGAGAAAAGTGGATTCATGACTTTCTCAATGATATATAACGAATCCAACTGAAATTGGAAATCGAATAGACATTTCTATTCAGAGCTATTATCAGTTGCAACACCCACACATCCAAGCAACTGAACCTTGTATTTCCAAGCAGTCACCCATCTAGGTTTTGACTAGGCTCGACGTTGCTTAACTTCGGTAGTCGTGTGAGAGTCGGTGTTTGAACGTGATGTGTCCGTAAGCTATAGTTTCCTCCTCGAGATTTGCTTCGTTTAATTTATTTTTTTTATTCGTTTTTTTCCTCTCCGATGTTTTGGCCACCATTTCACGAGTATCCTTCTGTTTATTCGGTCAGTCAATAAAGAAACTCATTTGCTATCGATTCGTCTTCCTTTGACAAAGCCTGTTCGTGCCTTCAGCTCCCCAAACCTTTGCCGAAACAAATAATACTCTCCATCGGCCGCAGATTATACAACAATTCATCGAATGAAAGAAATTTTCAATTCGTCTCCCTCTTCGCAATCTCAAAAAAAAAAAAACATACACACATTTGACTGTGCGTGTGTTTGCATATTTGAGGGTGGAGACAGACAGACATCAAACAGACAGAAAGAAGAAAACGTATTACGTTTATTTCGATGAAATGGAAGACTGACATAAAACCATAAAATGTCTATCGGTCATGACATTGCACTAGATCAAGCACACATCTTACGAGAATGGTCGTTTTCATCTGCTGTGTATTTAGAGATTCTTCATAAAATAATAAAAAAGCACAATCTGCAATATTACTGGTTCTGACCTGGCATCTCAGCTTCAGGAAGGTTACTAGTTGCGGCGAGGAACATTTGGTTCACTGTGTCGTGCTAGACAAGTTTTCTCGCCATAATCTATCTTGCATATATATAAGTCTGCCATTCGTCCATTCATTGAATATTGGAGCCGCATCTGGTCTGGTTCTTCTGCTATTTATTTAGAGATTCTTGAGAAAATCCAAAGAATCTGTGATGTTATTCGTCCTGGCATTGCATCTGAGCTTCAGTCAATATTTCATTGCCGTAAGTTTTCTATAAATATTTTCATGATGATTGTTGTGTTGAGTTTTCCTCTTTTAGTTCCTAGGCTTTTATCAACTGAAGCAGACTGCTAGATTGTCGGCAACGCTTCATCCTTTTGCATTTGGAATGGCTTAGTGTAACCTTAAGTTCAATGGTAATAGCTTCTTTTTCTCGAGCTCCCTGCCTGTGGTAATCATTTCCAAATTCTTCCTTCGCAGTAACGTTTGATCCTCAAAAATTTAAATGCAATGTCAATCGTCATCTTCTGTCTTCTTAAATCCTGCTCTCTCATTAATAATGTTTTCATTTTCCCATATTCTCTAACACTCAGTGACCCCCATTTGCGTCATTGTGTCTTTATTGCCTTGATTGGTGTGAAATGTTTAAAAAATATTTATGCGTGTGTGTGTATATATTTTTGTTTGTCAGTGTGTGTGTGTATTTTTGTTTGTTAGTGTGTGTGTGTGTGTGCGTGTGTGTGTGCGTGTGTTATAAAAATGAAACAAGATAGAATCAATGTGGTGTTTGGTTAGGTACACATGACAGCAATTCCTTCGTTGCGCAGTTGTTAATCTATAGAATCTGTAGTTCACTCGCATACTGTGTTGAGTCAGTGTGCACAGGGAGAGATTGTAGATAGGCGAGTACTAACAAGCTATCCAAAAGAAGGCGCCCGACATCGACAGATGTTTATTCTCTTCAAATCAGTTCACATAAAACCAAACAAAAAAAAGAGATAAACAGGGCGAAATTTTACTGACTCATTCTTTTCTTCCCGCGTCTCTTGAAAGTCACTTTTCCGCTAGGATTCGATCAATAACCAGTGGCATCGATGGAATCATATATATATATATATATATATATATATATATATATATATATATATATATATATAGTGTTTACAACTCGTTTCGTTTCTTGAGGAAATTAGTCAAGTCAAATAAAGAAGTTTATTGACAAACCTTTATTTATATACACAGAAGAATTATCGGCTCAAAGAATAAACTTACACGTTGCAATTGCAATTTAAGAACTTTCTAAATATATTCAAAAAACATTTCACGTTATCGATTACGAACGACACTACGAAGGACGTTAAGTGATATAATTTTGACAAAACAAAAATTGAATTAATGTTGTTAATATTATTTCTGTTACTTAAAAAAAAAAAAACAAAACAAAAAAAGATCTAGCCATTACCTATTATAATATGGTCATTATGGATTTATTCGTTTATATCTGTTCTTTCAGACCAGGTGAAACTAATACGTGTGCGGGCTCGACATACAGGTAACAAGGAGCGCATGGGAAGTAAAGGGAGATTGAACTAACCATTTTATTGTTTTAAACATTCTGTATATTTTCTTCAGTTATAAATTTGGCAATTTGAAACACATTTTGCGTAGATGTATGTAGCGTAGTAGGAATTTGATTTCCTAACTGTATTTGAAAAGGATGCCTGATATTATATATATATATATATATATATTATTTCTTTCATCGATCGAAGAAAGAGAAAACCCAATTAAGGAATAAGGAAAACGCGTGTGTCGCTCTTTTCTTTTTTTTTCTGATATACATACATATATATATATATATATATATATATATATATATATATATATATATATGTCTATTTGTTAAATAAGCAGACGAGAAAAAATTAATTAATTTTTTATTTAGTTTTTTTTTTTCCTTGTCTGCCATATTTAACGAAAGTTGTTTAAAAGAAAAAAAATGTTTGCCGGAATATACATTAATAAATATAAACATACAAAATGACTTAAAAAATAATTTGTCCAGTTCATAATGTGTGACGTCATTTGTTCACATTTGGATACGCTTTGAGCAGATATGAATGTATGAGAGAAAATCATGGAGTAAAAAAAAAAACAAAAACAGTAAAATCGACCTTGCGAAATGAACGCTTCTCTGTGGCCCAATCGGTTAAGGCACGTCAGTCTATACGACGGTTCTGTATTGGATACAGGTTCAATCCCTGTCGGAGGACGCATATTTTCTATGAAAATGTCTCGGACATCCAGTCCAGTTAATATTGTTTATTATAAACTAAACAGAGCATTTACTTAAATATTTGTACTTTTTATCTATAAAAAAAGAACGTGTACGCGTAAAAAATGTGTGTGTGTGTGTGTGTGTGTGTGTATATATATATATATATATATATATATATATATATATATATATATATATATATATATATATATATATTTATTAAAATAAATAAATGAGAGATATATATATATATAGATATATATAAAAAAGAAAACAGAGGATAGAGATAATGAACGCTACACACATATATATATATATAGTAATGGAACCGGGAAATTTTTACGAGCCAATATGATATAACGCAAGGTAAAGCAATTATAAAACAGTGGCAAAGTAAAACTTTCGCAAAATAGAAATAATGTTTGAACGTTAAAGCAATAGAGCCAGGTGGATATAGGCTTCTGTCTCCACTCTCATCCTTACCGACAAGATCCAAAGGGATACAGGACATTACATTTGGGACCGGCTTGTCAGCAGGAATAATCATGTCGAAGTACCGATATTACATAGCACTTCAGAACTCTTTTCTTTGATTCCGATATTTTCCTGTTCCTTAATAATTTGCTTAACTTTTGGAACGCTATTTATATTATTCAGACTATTGTCCTCATCATTGTCGCCATATTTATTAGAACGTTTCGGCCGTTGTACGTCCCAGCCTTCTTCAGGTGGCTGGAATGTCGAACTGAACTCTTTATTTCGCTCACTGTGGTAGACTGATATAGTTCCAAGTGCCATGTTTAACGTATGTCATCTATCAATTATCTCATGTTAGATTCTCCTCTCCAAGTTCTCCACCGCCTTAACCTGCTATTGACACATGGCACAGTGGATAAAGGTGTTGGTAAGATCCAGTGACAAAACCCAAAGAGTGCGAGTTTAATACTCCGTTAAGGCAGTGGAGAACTTGGAGAGGGGAATTAACAGGAGATAACTGATAAGTGACATCCACTAGACATGACACGTAGAACTAAAACAGTCTACTACAGTGAGCGAAATAAAGGGTTCAGTTCGACATTCCAACTACTTGAAGAAGGCCGGTGCCTACAACGGCCGATACGTTGTAATAAATATAGCGACAAAGATGAGGAGAAAAATCCGAATAATGTAAACAGTGTACATAATACCTCATCTCAGAAATACAGACAGATACTGAAAGGCCGAAACGTTGTAATAAATATGGCGACAAAGATGAGAACAATAGTCGAAATAATGTAAATAGTGTACATAATACCTCTCTCAGAAATATAGACAGATACTTTTGGAATGCATATTAACATCGTGTCTAACTAACCTAAACTTTGTAAAAAGTGAAACTTCGAATATTGTAAGGCAACCAAATGAGAATTACAGATCTAAATTTGTTTTAACCCCAAGCAACAATTACGATCACCCAGTCTAAATGCACATGACGAGTCTTAGTTTTCTCACTTCCAGTGTCAATCGTCACTGTGTAAATTTTCTTTTTATAGAAAGATAATTTTCTTTCCAACTCAACGTATAAGGATTTTATTATTTTTAGTTGAACACTGCACAGTAAAAATTGACATAATCAGGTATTATTTACGAGTAGAGCAGTAAAACTTTGCTGTCAAAAATATGAATACATTGCCGTCTAAATATAATAAAGGCAATGTAGCAACTCGTTAAGAATAATCAATCGGCGAGCCGACCAAACTTCTGACCTCAACGGATGTACGGGCGGTTGCTAAAATTAAATCAGTCAGATGATTATTTTTGCATTTAGCTTGATAAATGAGTCTATGAAAATAGTTCGTTGATATTAAAAGTGTAACAGAGAAAATAAAAAAAAAGCATGAGGATATCAGTTACGTGTAGGCGATCATTTATCTTTCTGACTGAGGGGGCATATTTTTACCGCGCAGTAGGTTGCCATTTTTTTTCTGCGATAGACCAGTTATCATCCAAGGCTATAGAACCCGATCTGTCCTGCTATTTATCCATAGCTACAGGGAGAAGAAGAAAATTCATACCTTTCCCAAGAGTATTAGCACATAAGTGAATGTAATGGGTTCGACTGGAATTGGAACTCGGCTCTCCGATTCCTCAATTTGAACCGTTATTCATTACTCCACCGTGACTCCGTATGGATATATGTTTTAGAAAATTCTAGCAAATATCAGACAGCGACTCTAAAGATTAGATCTTTTTTTTTTTAAATCAAAGCACCCCCCGTAGGATGGGAAATCCACTAGTACGCAATGGATTACAGGGAGTGAAGGTGATCGAATATATAGTGAAAACTGTGGAAAGAACAAAAGATGAACGGAATTCAAGAAGACAGATGATGGTGATTGACGTTGCATTTCAGTTGTTGAAGATTGTAGTTATCAGGGAAGCAAGTAAACGGAAGGGAGTTTCACAGGCAGGAAGTGTGAGAAAAGAAACTGTTCGAGTCTAAGTGGTGTCTGCACTTAGCAATATCAACAGTAAATGGGTATGACCTAGGTGCCAATCAAGTGGCACACTTAAATTCATGATGTCCCGGCCTCCAGGAAAAAAAAAAATCTCGTTGGAGCAGTTGCCATAAAAATATTTGTAAAAGAATTCGAGTAGTCATTTTATCGTGTTGGCATTTACTGTAATAAACAACCAACAAAATCAATTAAACTACAAGAATTGAAGATTCGAATAGACAAGTTGTGAAATGGATGTACGGTTAGGAGCAGAAGTCAAGGAACTGAGTTCGATTTACAACTGAGATCGTTTAATCAAATTTCGCAGAGAAACTCTTGCTGTGCATCAAACTCTAGGATATGTCACTAAAGTCTGGAGACCCTCGGCAAAAATGCATATCTTCAAGAAATAAAATTTTCAGCAACATTTTATAGAATTGAAATATTAACACATGACATCTTCAATATCGTTTCCATCACTTGTGATGCTAAAGTTGATGCGATATGCAAGATTCCCACGAACTCGATGCAATAACTCCACAACACCGTCAATTTTAGAATATTCATTCTTTATGCTTTCAATCGAATGTGTTGTATCTGTGATTTTTATTGAGTACACCTTTTCTTTTAGCGTACCACAGAAAAAAAATATCAATTATTTCTTTCGACAAAACTATGTTTAATATGTGGATGTAAAAAAAAAAATAATTAATAATTTTCCTGTGTTCAGACTTTAGGAATATCCTGTATTTTTCTCGAAGATATAGATTAAAATTCAGTTCAGACTTTTATCTTTAACCGTGATTGCCAACCAGTCTAGGAGAAAGATTACTCTGAATTAATAAAAACAGTTTGATGGTTTGTTTTTGTTTAGCAGCTTAAGGTTTATTTAATGCAGAAATTTAAACATTTTGTACTCATTTGTATTTTTGGAGATAGTAATGGTTTAGTGATACCAGGTTTACTAATTAACATATAGCTAGGATGGGAGAGATGGATTTCTATCTTTCCCAATGGTAATCTGTGCGAAAGTGAATACAAGAAATCCAACTGGAATTGAAACTCAGTTCTTCGACCAACAATTTTCACCACCCTCAAATTTAAGCTTACAGCCCTGCGTATTCCAAAGCTGTCACCCATTTAGGTACTGACCAGGCTCGAGGTTGCTTATTTTTGGTGATCTTACGGGAACCGGCATTGCAACGTGATATAGCATTAAACCGCTTAATAAAACTTATGTTGCATAGAAAGTTAAATGAAGTGTGCAGCAGTCAGTAGCAACTATTTGTTTTCATCCATTTTTTTACTTTCTATGTAACATAAACCCTTGTGCAAATCAATTGGAACAACAGCTTTTGTTTCCTTTCTTTCACCATACGGTCAATTTTAGACTCCACGGGATCACAGTGTGCCATCGATTTCTATTTTTTTTCTCAGATTAAGTCAATTTTCGTGGTGTATGACGAAATTTATTTGGCCTTGAAAATTATTGCGTCATCCGTGATTGCATCAGTTTTTTACCACGCCCAGACACTATCGTCTCGACTGTCGATTAGTTGTTTTCCGTCTATTGTCTGCGAAGGACGTTACTCTATGGAAGCGTACGAGAATAGTAACGCTCCACGAAGACGATGGCAAGCCTTAATAGTGACTGGCTCGGAAACTATCCTGATTTAAATCCAATCGAGAATCTGTGGTTAATCTGCAAAGAACGACTACGTGGAATAGACATACGAAGTACTAACCTATGAATTTGGTCATGTTTCATTTTTTGTTTTTGTTTGTCTATGTTTTACGTCTATTGTCTGCGATGGACTTTACTCCAAAGAAGCGGAGGAAAATAGTAACGCTGCACGAACACACTGGCAAGTCTTAACATTGTGCAAAACAAAGTACTGGCCTGAAAAATCTACTGATTTAAATGCAATCGACAGTCTGTGGTCAATCTGCAAGGAACGACTTCGTAGAATGGACATACGAAATACTAACATGTGCACTGGGTCATGTTTCATTGGAAAACTTCGAAAAAAGTAAATAACGGAATTATTCGTTTTGTTTAGATTAATTTGCACAAGAGTGTATAGATAGATAGATAGATAGATAGATAGATAGATAGATAAGTATGAACAGGCTGAGATATATAGACTGGTTTGGAAACTCTCCTGATTTAAATGCAATCGAGAATCTGTGGTCAAAAAATATATGAGGTCATTTTTTTTTTTCAAAAATGTATTACTGGTAATAATTATTTAAAATATATATATATATTGCTACTAATAATTTTTTACAAAGTATTTCTGGTATTAAAATCTATTTTTACACTTTCATAGAGTTTTGACCCCAGTTTTGGGGTTAACTATTTACCCATAGCTGGGACCCAAACAGGTGTTAGGGTTAAGGCCAAGGTGGACCTGGGAACACCAGCAATTAAGTGGTGGTTTCATGCTCCTCAAAACATCCTGATCAGAGGTCTTGCTATCGGATGTAGTTTATCGTCTTACCCAGGAAGCGGATGTAGTCTATCGTCCAGAAGATAACGAATGACACTGGATTTATATTATTATTATTTTTAAAATCTAAGTTGTCTAGAAAACAGGATTCCGAAAAAGAATTCCACAAGAAAACCGAGAGTTAGCATACAACTTAGAAATACATGTAGGCATTTTAACTTGCCGCCAATCTCGAAGTATGGTTAAATTCCTAAAATCTTGGTAGGAAGATCATCGGAACAATAACCATGAATATGTTAATAGAAAAAGCAGAGGGAGTCTACATTACATCAGTGGGTATATGACTGAAGCTGAGATGCAAGGTCAGGACCAATAATATTGTATATTCTTCTATCAAGAACCTCTAAATATATATCAGAAGCACCTGAAAAGATATTCCAACGACCTGAAGAAGGCCGGAGCGTACAGCGGCCGAAACGTTGTGATAAATGTGGCAACAAAGATGAGGGCAATAGCCCGAATAATGTAAATAGTGAACATAATACCTCATCTCAGAGATATAGACAGATACTGAAAGGCCGAAACGTTGTAATAAATATGGCGATAAAGATGAGGACAATAGTCCAAATAATGTAAACAGTGTACATAATACCTCATCTCAGAAATATAGACAGATACTGAAAGGCCGAAACTTTGTAATAAATATGGCGACAAAGATGAGGACAATAGTCCGAATAATGTAAATATTGTACATAATAATACCTCATCTCAGAAATATAGACAGATACTGAAAGGCCGAAACGTTGTAATAAATATGGCGATAAAGATGAGGACAATAGTCCAAATAATGTAAACAGTGTACATAATACCTCATCTCAGAAATATAGACAGATACTGAAAGGCCGCAACTTTGTAATAAATATGGCGACAAAGATGAGAACAATAGTCCAAAGAATGTAAATATTGTACATAATAATACCTCATCTCAGAAATATAGACAGATGCTGAAAGTCCGAAACGTTGTAATAAATATGGCGACAAAGATGAGGACAATAGTCCGAATAATGTAAATATTGTACTTAATACCTCATTTCAGAAATATAGACAGATACTGAAAGGCCGAAACTTTGTAATAAATATGGCGAC
Organism: Acanthosepion pharaonis; assembly: GCA_903632075.3. Lineage (NCBI taxonomy): Eukaryota > Metazoa > Mollusca > Cephalopoda > Sepiida > Sepiidae > Acanthosepion > Acanthosepion pharaonis. The sequence goes on along the minus strand of CAHIKZ030005465.1, from coordinate 1,258,046 downwards.
AAAGATGAGGACAATAGTCCGAATAATGTAAATAATGTACGTAATACCTCATTTCAGAAATATAGACAGATACTGAAAAGCCGAAACGTTGTAATAAATATGTCGACAAAGATAAGGACAATAGTCCGAATAATGTAAATATTGTACATAATAATACCTCATCTCAGAAATATAGACAGATACTGAAAACCTCACTGCAACGCTACATCCAAATATAGATAGATACTGAGAACTACATCCTAACAATTACCATGAAAGTATTTATACAAAAGTCACCGGGAGGTAAACCTAAGGCCGTGAGAAAATAACTGAAGCCGAGCCGCCAGATGAGGATCAATATTATTGCTGATACACTTTTATCTAAATACTAGCAGTTGCAACTGACTATAAATGGCAGAAACATTCTACGTATGGATGAATGATAGATTTACAGATTTACAAGATTCTGGAGAGAAAAAATGTATAGCACGTCATAGAGAACCAAGTTTCTTAGCAGACGTTTCTATAGTTCTTGTGCTGCTAGTTAATCCGCTGCCAGTGATTTACTCGGAGACTACATTAACAATCTTGTGGATATTATTTGCAATATAGAAAAGAATATGGATGAATTTAATAGATACAGAATGTGTATGCGTTTCAATAAATCATGTTCAAGGTAGGAACTGCTACATAATTATACTATTATTCGGAATACTGTCCTCCTCTTTGTCGCCATATTTATTATAACGCTCCGGCCTTCTTCATGTGGTTGGAATGTCGAACTGAACACTTTATTTCGTTCCACGTGCCTTGTTTGATGGATGTCAGTTATCAGTTATATCCTGTCAATTACCCACTCCGAGTTCTTCACTGCCTTAACCGGATATTGAACTCACACTATTTGGGTCCTGTCACTGGATCTAACCAATGCCTTTATCCACTTGAGGACACATGGCACAGTGGATAAAGGCGAATAATGTAAATAGTGTACACACACACACACACACACGCACACACACACACACACACATATATATATATAATAATTTTTTATTTATTGATACGACAGACTGCATCAGTTCCAAACGTTATTAGAATAATCTTTAAAATGATAAAATCTCATTATTAAATAATTATTTTTACTAATCCAACACATGTTATCGTTTTAAACGTAATCATTATAACGTTTAAAGTGTTAACAACTATCGGATTAATAGATTTAAAAAAAAAATCCTTTACTTCTTAAGAAACTACATTGTTTACGTTCGGATGCGAAAGTGACCAAATATAAATTTTCAAGAAACTGGGAAGGATTTGCGCTTAATTGACGTTATTTGGACTTGCTTGATTAGCGTCGCTCTTCGAGACCGAAATCGACAACGGTTTCTCCGGAAAAATATGTGTGTGTGTGTGTGTGTGTGTGTGTGTGTGTGTGGTAATGTTGGTGTGGGGGGGCACTCTCATATCCTGCCGGAGAGCGTAATTTTTTTTTATAAAAATATTCAGCCCGGTTGCCGAGAATAAATAATTATACTGTTTAAAAAAGATAAATAGAGCGTGTACTAAACTATGGGAAACTACTAAAAATATCGTTTAAATAATAATAATAATAATAATAATAATAATAATAATAATAATAATATGTGTGGATATATGGGTGTGTTTTATACGTATATATAAATAAGTTATGTGTTTTGGGGAAAAAAATCTGTCTTAGGTATTTAATTATGTCCTGGATTTTTCAACGCGCAAGGAATCTTGTTAAAAGTAATATATTATTCTTTTTTAGTAATAAATAAACGAATTCTTTGTGTACTTCTCATAAACCTGGTGTGAAGTGTTAAGTAGACATAATGTCACCTAAATTCATCAAATAGTTTGTTGCTTATTTGCTCTCTCCTAACACGAGCGAGTACTCTCTCTCTCTCTCTCTCACACACACACACACGCACACACACACACGCACACACGCACACGCACACATACACGCGCGCACACACACACATATTTATATGTGTGTGTGTGTTTATATATTCCACGCGCAGAATTCTTAATTTAAGAGCTAAGAACAGGAAGTGAAAGCAGACGAATAAAACATTGTCCTTCCAATGTAACCCATTTTTTTCGTTGCTTCACCAATTGTGTTTTGTTTCTATTTGGAATCAACAACATTCAATTAACTTTGCAATTTCGGTTTTATTTCTAAAGCATAAAAATGTTCTCTGGTCTGTCATGTTTTTTTTTTAAACCTTTTTTTCTTTCTTCTTTTGTTTCTGCTAATTAATTTCCTTTAGTCGCGAAGAACAGTTTGCTAATGTCCTTTATAACATTTTAGTATCACTGAGGCAGACTATATAAATAACTGCAAATGAATTTACTTTTTACTTTCCTGTATGTTCTGTTATTTATCCACACCACCCACAAAGACGGGACTAAGTAAATCCGGTAGAATTTGGGAGATTTCCCCTGGATACTTTTGTCATAAATCTGTCAGAAATCAGCTAATTACTTTTTTTTTTCTTTTTTGACATCATCATCTCCTTTTGTAAATATCTGGGTAAACCTGGGCATTACTTGTTAAGGATAAGAGCTTGTAATTTTAAAAATGTAGCAATATTAAAATATTGTATTTGCTTTGTATCTGTCTATATTTCTGAGATGAGGTATTATGTACTGTATTTACATTATTCGGACTATTGTCCTCATCTTTGTCGCCATATATATTAGAACGTTTCGGCCGTTGTACGCTCCGGCCTTCTTCAGGTGGTTGGGATGCTTAGTGAGTTAGACTGTTCTAGTCCCTCGTGCCATGTTTAATGGATGTCAGTTATCAGTTATCTCCTGTTAATTCCCCTCTGCATGTTATCCATTGCCTTAACCGGGTATTGAACTCACACACTCTGGGTCTTATCACTGGATCTAATCAACGCCTTTATCCTGTGTGCCGTGTGTCCTCAAGGACACATGGCAAAATAGATACATACTCAAAGATTGGAGTTCAATACTCCTCACAGATGACGAAATGACAAAAACAACAGAATCCTTTTATGTAATGTCTATTATTCTATAGTGTAATGATTGCTGGACAATCTTTTCACAGATGAAGAAATGACTTAAAGCAACAGAAACAAAGAAAAGATTACTGATCTCTTATGTTACATCGAACCTCCCATGTGATAGTAAATTCTGAAGAATCTCCTCAGAGATGACGTAGAGACATGAAGCAACTGAAACAAAGAAAAAAGTACGGAACTTTTATGAAATACCGTTCCTCCTATATAACAGTATATGATGAACAATATCCTCACAGGTGACGACGAGACATAAAGCAACAGAATCAAAGAAGACTTTAATGACATTTCATGTAATATCGGTCCTTCTATATGGCAGTGAATCTTGGGGAAATGTTTCACAGATGAAGATGAGATTTCAAGCAACAGAAACAAAGAAAAGATTACTGATCTATTACGTTATATAAAGCCTCTTGTTATGTTATATCATTCTTTGTATATGATAGAAAAATGATGGACAATCTTCTCGCAGGTGACGAAGAGACATAATGTAATGGACTTTCATGTAATATCAGTCCTTCTGTCTGGCAGTGAATGCTGGGCAATCTTCTCACAGATGAAGAAGAGACTTAAAGTAACAGAAATGTAGTTCTGGAGGCGGATGCTGAGAATTTGATGGGCTGAACACGACGAAATTTGAGAGAAAATGGAAACAAAAATGATGCATTATTAATATCAGATTGCGCTACTTAAAATTTCTCGGTTATATAAAGAGTCATTGGAAAACTTGATACTCACTTAATAGATCGAAGGTAAGAAAGGAAAAAAACGCATATCTGACTTAGTGATCTTGAGTAAATGGATGACAGGAGAGAGTTACGAAGATAGCAGAAATACTACAATTTCTGCGAGTTAAAAAAAAAATTTTGAAGACATCAGTCTTCCTGAAGGGACACGCGGCACATAGAACACCCCCGACACACACATATATAATTAATATATATATATATATATATATATATATATATATATATATGGATATATATATATATATATATATATATATATATATATATATATATATAAAAAAATATAGTTTTAAGTTGTGCTATATGTATGGGATAAAGTGCTTAATATCAGAGATAAAGCGTATGTAAATATAAGTATAAAAGTGAAATTGAAGTCAACATTCGTAGGTGAGAGGGTGTTTCATGCGAGGCGCAATTGTCAAGCCGAGAGTGTTGGATTTTTCTCGACCAAGAAAAAATCCAACACTTGCAGCCTGATGATTGCGCCTAGCATGAAACAGTATGTCGCCTCTGAATGTTGACTTCAATGTTCACTTATATGCATACATATATATATATATATATATGTACTAAACAATAAAAAATATTAACAAATTAAAATCTTCAGACACACTGGGTTGAATATTAATATTCTTTCATTTTTATTATTATTTCATTTAGATTCATCGACTAGTTTCGGCCAAACATGACCATCATCAGGAGTAAAAAAATCTGCTTGCTGGTAGCAGTGAACTACATAGATGAATGTCTTGATGGAGAAAATGAACTTCTGTCAGTTTTCATTTGTTTTTTATTCTTTTATGTTTTAACAGGAATTTTGGTCAGACCTTGTGTGGGTCATATAGTCCTTTTAAATTGTTATTTGAGATAAGAGCTGGATGGATTCATGCTGCTCTGAATTCCCTTGGTGAGTTTGACAGATTTATTGGTTCCTGGAACGGGGATGTGTCTCTGTTAAGTGTGTGTTTTATTTGGTTTCTATGGGTGAGTGAGTATCATGTGTGTAAGTGTGTATATACGTGTGAGTGTTTGTATAAGTGTGACTATATATATATATATATATATATATATATATATATATATATATATATATATATATATATGGTTTATTTAGCCTTGGCTAACGCAGAAAGAATTGCCAACCTGCTATGGGGAGAAAGAACTCTAAACTCTCTTTTCCAACATGGAGTTAGCATAGAAGAAAATATATTCAAATTCATAACATCACTTTGTAGAAAATACCCCTGGGAATGGTATCTATTTCTTCTCTCCCAGCTATGGGTTAAATAGAAAAAACCTGTACCCTTTAAATGGTATAGGAGAGGGGAAACCTTAAATTTGTGGCAGAATTAAAATAGAGCATATAACTCCATTCATAAAAATGAAATACTTGCTAGGAAAGTCACAGCATTCGAACTAAGCTGTTGTCCAATAAGTCTTCGTGGTAACTCTGAACTTTTTACATTTTCAGGTATCAAGAATTTGTATATATTTTTTTTATTTTGTACAATTCTGACTTGTAAAATTTATTAACACGGTATTTTAACAATCGTCCACATCTTTTTGGAAGTTTACAGTTATATGCCAAATACACTGATTTGAGAATTGAGGACAAGTCATTTCATAAATATTCTTAAGTTAATTGTATTGTTTGGGTATAATATTAACTCATCCCCGGGACCTTAGGCCTTAAATTTAGATAGGCACGAAAAATAAATATTATATTTTCCGGCCATATGTGATGACATATTCTGGAATGTATGAAAGAAAGTAAGCAATATCTTTTTGCCCAAGATAAATAATACTTAACAAATAGTTTAAATCACTAACCCAACATTGTATTTATATCTACAAATAGAAAAAGATTTTCGTTAGCGTGACAGCTGTTCAGGTTAAATATTTACGCTGTCAGCAAACCTTGAGAACAGTACAAAATGTGTTTCTAAGTATAGCTTTAAAAACGGTTATATACAAAGCCTGTATTTATATATATTATAAGCAGAGATGTTAAAAGAAAGCGGGGAAAAGCAAATGAGATTAACGTAGTTTGCATAGATCTTTCCCCATGAGAGGTATTTTTTTTGTTGTGTAATATATATATATATATATATATATATATATATATATATATATATATATATATATATATATATATATATGAGACATTTTATGTTTATACATACAAATTTTTAAGTAAATGCTCTGTTTAAAATAAACAGTATTATACAACATTTACCGGCTTGAATATCCGAGAAATTTTCATAGAAAATATTGGTATTCGTTCCTGTATCCTATACGTAACCGTCATATAGCCTGACGTGCCTTTTAACCAATTCGGCCACAAAGGAGCGTTCGATTAGAAATTCAGGCCGGTAAATGTTGTTTAATACTGTTTATTATAAACAGAGCATTTACTTAAATATTTGTATCTATAAAAGAATGTATAAACATAAAATAATTGTCGGACTTTGTCCATTTAATAATATATATATATATATATATATATATATATATATATATATATATACGCGTGTGTGTATGTATATATATATATATATATATATATATATATATATATATATATATATATATATATATGCATGCATATATATATGTGTTGTATATATTCATTTAATAATATATATATATATATATATATATATATATATATATATATATATATATGTTTATGTATATATATATATATGTTGTATGCATATATATGTGTAATAATATATTCATTTATATATATATATATATATATATATATATATATATATATATATATATATATATATATATATATACATATATATATATATATATATATATATATATATATATATATATGTATGCTTGTATGCATATATATGTGTGGGTGTATGTATTCATATATATATATATATATATATATATATATATATATATAGGAATATATATATATATGATTACATATAAATATATATATTTATATGAATATATATATATGAATATATATATGATTACATATAAATATATATATTTATATAAATATATATATATGAATATATATATATACACACACACACACACACAGACACACACACATATATATATATATATATATATATATATATATATATATATATATATATATATATATAATCATCAGACCGAATCACATTTTATTAAATGATATTAATTTAGCCACATAATGATAAACAGATATTTTAAAAAATAAAAGTAAAAAAAAAAAAAAAAAATAAGTAGCGATTTTATGTGGGTGTAGAAAAAAGATATTACGGAAAGAGTTACGTAATCTACGGGAGGATTTTATGTGTAAACAATTAACCTCAACAAATATCCACGAATCATTCACAGAAATGGAATCTATGTCGTCATTCATTTAAACGTCATCATCATCCTTATCACCATACAAATAATAATAATAATAATAATAATAATAATAATAATAATAATAATAATGAAATTCAATTTGGATAAATGTGCTAAAGCTACAGTTTTACGAGGATCGCTACAACAAACTTCCTCTATTAGTTTAGACCCTGCTGTAACAATAAAAGATTTAGAACAAGGAGAAGCTTATAAGTACCTAGGTGTAAATGAGAGTGAAGGAATTCACCATAAGAAAATGAAAGAAATAGTGCGTAAAGAGTACTATAGAAGGGTACGACTGGTATTAAAAACTGAATTGAATTCTCAGAACAGAATTATGGCCATTAATAACCTAGCCATCCCAGTGGTCCAATATAGTTTCAACATCTTGAACTGGACTCTAAATGACATCAGACAAATGGATTCTAAAACAAGAAAGCTTCTTTCTAAGTATAAGATGCATCATCCAAAGGCTGATGTAGACCGTCTATACATACCCCGTAAAAAGAAGGTGGAAGAGGTCTTATTCAGCTAGAATTGTCATACAAGACAACAACTATTGGCTTACTAACTTACATGGAAGCAACAAATGACTGGATGATAAAATTAGTGAAACAACATGAAAACAGAAAGAAAAAATATTCAATAATAAAAAGAAGGCAGTAAATACAAACAACATTTATATTTAGTAGATTCTGTAGTAAATCAAAACAGAAGCCAAGAACCAACTATTGCAGCAAAAGATATGAAAAAAAAGCCAAGGATAAAGCCCTTGAACAGATGAAACAACGCTGGCAAGACAAACCTCTGCATGGCCAATATCCAGAACGTGCAAATAAACCCAATGTTGATAAAGTTAATACTCATCGATGGTTACGAGCATCTGGATTAAAGTCTGAAACTGAAGGCTTTATTCTTGCAGCGCAAGACCAGAGTCTTTTCACTAGGAATTTTCAGGCAAATATCATACATAATAATGTGGATCCAAAATGCAGGTTCTGTGACAAATACCAAGAAACAATAGACCATCTAATCTCAGGATGTTCTATACTTGCCCCAAATGAATATAAAAATCGTCACGATAGAGTGGGGCAATACTTACACTGGACAATGTGCAAACACTTTTGGAAAATGTGTAAGCAAACACTGGTATGAACATCGGCCAGCGCCGGTTACAGAAATAGAAGATGTCACCATTCTATGGGATTATACCATCCACACAGACAGAAAAATTGAAGCAAATAGGCCGGACATTATTGTCAAAACCAGAAAGAAAAAAACTTGCCTACTAATTGATATGGCTTGTCCAGCGGATTGTAACAACATAGCAACCAAGGAATTTGAAAACTATCAAAATACAAAGACCTGGAAATTGAAATAGAAAAAATGTGGAAATTGAAAACAAGAATAATACCAGTGGTAATAGGTGCACTTGGAATTATAAAAAATGGAACAAAACAACACATTGAAAGAATCCCTGGAAACCCCAGCTTAAGAGACATACAGAAAATTGTCTTATTAAGTACAGCACACACACTAAGGAGAACTTTGTCTATGTAACGCTAGCAACTTCATCGGAGATAAAAAAAAAAAAAAAAAAAATTAACATGAAATGTAGCCATAACAACACACCACGACCTGCCTTAGGTCTTTCCGCAGACTTGGTAGGTAGTGTGTCCATAGCAGAAATCGAATGATGATGATGATGACAATAATAATAATAATAATAATATATAATATAAAAGACAAACAAATGATAATAATAATAATATTAAGATAATAAAAATACCTAAAATGTAAGCATATCTATCATATCCTCATAAATGACTAAATACAACTATAAACACATATATGTATACGACACACACACACACACACACACACACACACACACACACACACATATATATATATATATATATATATATATATATGAAGTACGCACACACACACACTACTATATAACCTAAATTTGTATTTCTTAGTGTTTTACTTGTGAAATTTTAACCTATTTTTATGGTGGCGTTTAAATATGAATTCATATATATATATATATATATATATATAGATATATATATATAGATAGAGAGAGAGAGAGAGAGAGAGAGCTGACCAAGTTCTTTAGTTTTATAGAACACCATTGGTTTAGGAGATACACGAAAAGCCTGAGGTATATTGTCTGCTTCGCCTGTGGCATTTATTTGCACCGACGAAGTGTATCAAAAAGTGTGGATGGTTCTGCACAAGCCTTCACCACTTTAATCAAATCACTTATGTGGGTTTTCTGGCGGTTAACCTTGATTCGTTCTTATCCACAGTTCTTTTGCAAGGTCCGCTTGCGAGAGAGTGAAGGCAACGGGGTCAGGGATATTACTGGAAGGCTCCAGCTGAAGCTCTACACAGTGGCAGACCAATGGGTGATGGCCGTTCTTTCATAAACCCATGAGCACCTGTTTAATAGGTGTAATATTGGAGTAATCGAGACTTTTCTCATACAGTCTCAGTTACGGTGGACTGGTCATATCCTGAGAATGTCTGATGACAGGATACCCAAGATCCTAATGTACAGCCAGTTAGATCAGGACTACAGGAATTTAGGACGCCCATGGCTAAGATACAAAGACAAGCTGAAGGGCAACTTGTCAGCTGTCAATATACTGCAAAACACCCTCGATCGCTTAGCCTTGGAGCGGGTAGAATGGGGATCAACGTGTTTCAGTGGACTCAGCAGTTTTCAATCGGCTTGTCTGAATAGCCTTTAAGAAGAAAGAGTATGATCTAAAAGGCCACCCGATCTAACAGTGATTTCATCCTACAATCTTTACTCTTGCTCCATATGCGGCCTCCTTTGTAAATCATTAGCGGATCTTAATTGCCACTTAAGATTATCGCACAGAATTTCATAACTGAATCAATTAAGTTGTCAGATCCTCATACGTCGAAACCGATGGGAGAGTTCATTATATATATATATATATATATATTATTTTAAGCATTCAATGTAACCGGCCAGTTTGCTACCCACTGAGCTATTAAAGCTAGGTCAGAGAAGAGATCAGCTGCCAGTCTCTGGTCATCTAGTGCAGTGCTTTTCAAACATATTTGCAGCGACCCGGGGCAAGAATCACTACTTACATTGTGATCCATTATACCTACGTATAATTAATCAAAGACAAACTTTTTTTCATAGGGTTCATTTATTTACCATCGACATTTTATATGCATCTTTCTGATGATCCGCACTTACTGGAAATGCATGTCTCTATTTGTGTTATCTATTTGTATGAAAATAACATTATTACTTTAAAAAAAATAGCCTGTTTTTAAATTTCACCGAAACAACAGCCAACACACCAAAAATTCCGAGACTTTCAAATGAACAACGACGTCATCTTACTACCACAGAAAAAATATACCGGTACTTGACTTCGAGATTCAGTCGGGAAATTCACTTTCAGCTCTGACTTCAGATACAACTAAATTATTCAACAATATTAACAGCTTCTACCGGCCACAAAGACAAGCACATAGCGCACCATTGTAGCTAAGTTTTGGCTGGAGGTCTGTTTGTGACAGAAAACTGACGCCATTCTTTCCGCAACGAGTTTTATGAACGCGAACATACAATATATATATATATATATATATATATGGCCGGCCATATTTCATATATATATATATATATATATATATATATATGAAACGAAGAAAGTTATAGTAGTTCCAACGTGAGAAAAGTGTGTATACTAAAAAGAGGAGAAAACTGCAAATATTTTGGTTGTAATGTGGATAATTTTTTTTTTTTTTAGAATTATTATGCTTCATTTTCCATAATTTATATATATATATATATATATATATATATATATATATATAATATATCTAAAAAATAGCTACAAATTAAATTCATGAATTAGACTCTAACTGATAAAGATTTTACCTTAACAGCCAATCAAAATATTAAAATATTACTACAGTGTAACCCGGATATAAGAGAGTTGTCGGGACCGGAGACGAAGTCTCTTATATCCGGGTTTCTCTTATATCCGGGTTTCGTCTATTTTATATACATTAACACAGGCTCTAATTTGGAACCAGATAAAATCTCTCTTATACCCGGGTTTCTCTTATATCCGGGTTTGGTCTATTTTGTTTACATTAACACAGGCTCTGATTTGGGACCAGAGAAAATCTCTCTTATTTCCGGGTTTCTCTTATATCCGGGTCTCTTTATCCGGGTTACACTGTATTAGTAAATTTTTATTTTTTATTATTGGTATTCGACTTCTATTAAATCCCTAATTTGGTTGTGGAGAAGTTGAATATTTAAATTGCTAACAAGCATTAAATTTATTTTCTTTGTGGAGTTTTTAAACGTTTAATTTACTATCAAACGTTTAAATCTGTTTTTATCTAAATTGCTAAAGCTATACCACCCCTCTTCTTTCCCCCCAAACCCTAAGTACATCTCTTATCACTTTATTTCCCCCTTTTTTATTTTTCACCTTTTCCTTTTCCCATTGAGTTGACCGATTACATAGGTCAATGTCTGATCTTTACCCCCTCCTTCCTCAATATTAAGTATTATAATAAAAAGAAATATAAATTGTGAGAGACATGGTCGAGTTTAGAGAGGGAAGGGACCCTCTCTAAACTCGACCATGTCTTTCACAACACCCCTCACCACCCTCTGTGTCAACTTATATAAGCTTAATACTGCCCGTCAAAAGTCTAAATTTTAAATTTATTTTTCCTTTCACCTTTTGAAAGTGAAGTCTGAAGATCCAGAAAAAACTAAAATTCTCTGGTAAAATAAATTATTACAATGAAGCATTAAAGTGATCTCTTTTTTTTACATTAAATTATTCGCTCTGAATTAACATTGAACTCTCCTTGGGATTATCCATACGGATTACTAGATTTTCGTTATTTAACTATATATATATATATATATATATATATATATATATATATATATATAATATATATATATGTATATATATATATATATATGGTTAAGAGCTTACCATGGCGAAAAACGATGATTTATGATAACTGTGCAATATTTAGAATTGTTTATATTCTACACTTTCTCCTCCCACTTGCGTATTTCTTTTTTTTTCCGAATGCAGTGAATTATTTGGAAATAGAAACAACTTTTAATGCTCATAATATAAATGTATTCAAAAATTACCAACGATATCGTATGGCCGTTAACAAGGGGAAAAAAAACAAAATGTGTGCAACGAATTAAAAAAGAAATATTAAGTACAAATAAGTAGAGAAAATTAATTATCTGGGAACAGACGACGAAGCAAGCGTGGTAGAAAAATCCAAAGTTAAGCATGGTTGTTTAGAAATAGTAAAAATTATTTAGTAACAGATAAGTAACTGTTATCCTGGGTAAGACGATAAACAACATACATTTTATTTTTATTTATCTCACGACCTATTGAATGGTCGGGCCACGACAGTCTTATAAATACTGATCTAGTGGTTTTGAGGTGAACCTATATACCGTTGTATCAGCATTTTTATAACTCATTGTTGTATAATTTTAGCAAGTTCGCTTATGTACAATAAGTTTCGAGCGAGAAGCGAGCCTTGGAGGGGGGTGTCTTTCTCTGATTCTACGCCGAAGATTACGTTTTACTCCGGTTTTCCTTAAAACTTCCTCTTTGCTCTCGTTCCCCTTATGTAGTATTGAAAGTATCCCTGCGATGAACCACATGTCTGTTGCCAGAAGTCCCTTCTAACCGTGGTAAAAATGTCTAGGATTAACTACTATAGGGAATGATTAACATTAGATGACCATATAGTAGTTAGTTTGGCTTGCTTTGGTTTACGGCATTTCAACCTCAATCAGTTATTTAATACCGACAATTTTTTTTTCTCTCTCTCTCCAAAAATGGACTGCTGGTAATATTTTGTTCTTCAAAAATATATTGCTGGTAATATCTTCTTTTTTTTTTTTTTTTTTTCAAAAATGTATTGCAGGTAATTTTTTTAATGTATTTATTGCTGGTAATAATCTTTTACAAAATGTGTTGCTAGTATTAAATCCTATTTTTACACTTTCATAGTGTTTTGACCCCAGGTTGGTGGGGTCATCTATGTTCCCATGCCTTGGACCCTAACAGGTGCTACCACTCCAGGGCAGGGTGAACCTGGGAACGTCAGGAAGTAAGAGGTAGTTCTACGCTCCTTAAAACCTCTTAATCAGAGACCTTGCTGCCGGATGTAGTTTATCGTCTTACCCAGGATAGCAGTTACTTATCTGTTACTAAATAATTTTTACTATTTCTTGACAACTATGCTTAACTTTCACCACGCTTGCTTCGTCGTCTATTATGACAATTCCCAGATAATTAACTTTCTTTTCTTGTTTGTACTTGATATTTAATTATTTTTAATTCGTTGCACACATTTTGTGTCTTTCCCCTTGTTAACGGCCATACGATATATTTGGTACTTTTTGGATACATTTATATTATGAACATTAAAAGTTGTTTCTATTTCCAAATAATTCACTGATTGCAATTATTTAAGAATATTTTGTACATATTGACACATTGCTTATTTTTACACATATTTTGCTCCTTCAAACTTCGGATTATTAGATAACCTATCGTCTGTTTCTGTGTTTTTATGCAAGTTGGCATACTCAGAAATAATTGACACTTATGAGTTGTGAACTTGTCTAGAAAGAAACGAAACATGACAGCCAAAGGAATTAGAACTAATATTTACACCGACTTAATTCAGAGGCAGACTGGCATCCTAATTGACACTTATGAGTTGTAAACTTCTCTTGGAATAACTTCAGAAATGATGAGAAAAGGACTGAATACAGAAATATACACAGGCTCAGTGGAGAGGCAGGTTGTCATTTTATGCAATAATAGAAACATGAGACGTAAACTTCTCGTAGTACAGAAATGGAAAACAAATTGTGATATAAATACATTCTTTTTTTTTTTTAATGTTATGTCCTTTCTGAGCGTAGGTGGTGACAGCTCTCCAAAGAATTCGTTTTTTTTAATATCTGAGAATTAACATGGCTTTTTTATAAAAATAATGTTTTTTTCCATTGCATTCTACGCGGTTTACAGATCGGCGTGACGTGGATTTCCTCTCTCTTTTCTATAAATATTTTCATAACAATTGTTCGAATGAATCCTCATCCTTCGTACCTCGATTTTATGAATTTAAGCGTACTGTTACATTGGCAAATATGTCACGACGTTTTAACAGCAGTACTAGGTAGATGGAACCGTAAGTTCTATTCTGATAGTTCCTTTTTCAGAACTTCTCGCCTATGGAACTCTCGTTTGGCTTTGCTTTCTTCAAAAATTAGTTCCTTTTCCGCACTTCTCGCCTATGGAACTCTCGTTTGGTTTCTTGCTTTGCTGTCAGCTACGTTCTTCCAAAATTAGTTCCTTTTTCCGCACTTCTCGCCTGTGGAACTCTCGTTTGGTTTCTTGTTTGCTGTCAGCTACGTTCATGAAAAATTTAAATACAATGTCAGTTGCAATCTTCTGTCTCCTGAACGCTGTTCTTTTATTGGCCTTTCTCCTCACAAAATTCTTCCCGTTCACTACCACATCCATTAACACTCTTCTTCTTAGTGGCATTATCGCCTTTCCTGGGGTGAAAGGTTTAAAAGGAAAAGGAGAGGACCACGCTTGACAGCAGCAGAAACACAAGGTTTAATCCTTAAAATATTTGGTTTAAATCCAGCTTCAGTTAGTTTCTGAATGTTTGTGGCCTAGTGCTGACTCAGCGGAAACAGAACTTGCATTCACGACAAAATCCAAAGAAGGCAATCAACACCGATGAGTCATCCCCTAGCGATGGAAGTTGGAAGTAGATTCCTGGATTTTTGATGCGCCTTCTGCGGCGGTGGAGATGGATAGCGACAACACACTGGATGAAGTATCTTCCAACGTAGTGACAAAAATAAGGGCGGAAATATCTACGCTGTGAAGGAGAAACAGAAGGAAACGCCCGCGCCCTGCATATTGGTGATCAGGACACCAGGCAGGGCGTAACAGAGAATCGGGTCAGCCCGATAAAAGACTCTGAATTGGTTGTATACGGTGCTATAAGTACCAGGAGTTGCGTCCCTTTCTACAATGGGATGTTGAGAGAAGACATTCTATTTAGAGTAGGTGGCGCAGATTATTTGCATATGAACGATACTGAGCAGGTATTAGCCAATAGTCAGCGTGGGCTTAGGAGTGGGGGCGCAATATAAAACCAGTAATTTCTTTCTCAGTCGAAAGAAGGTGCTCTCAGATAAGACGAACACAGTAATCTTATTGGCCCTGATCTGGCATCTCAGCTTCAATCCGTTTCCCAATGTTGTGACGTTTTTCTCTAAAAATGTTCATGGTAATTGTTCTAATGGGCCTTCTTCCTTAGTACTTCGACTTCAAGATTTTTCTATTAGATTGGCAACTAGATCAAATCTTTTGTCCGTTGAAATGGCTAGTTGAAACCTTAAGTTCTATTCGAATAGTTTCTTTTCTTTTAACCATTTCTCACATTTGGAAAAAAATTCCGGTTTTTTTCGTCTCCCCCACCCACGTTCTTCAAAAATTTAATTTCACTGTCAATCACCATTTTCTTTCTACCTGAAATCTGTTCTTTTGTTGTCTTTTCTCCTCGCTTATGTCTTCTCATTCTCTTTCACTCCCAGTAACCCCGCGCGTCTTAGTGGCATTATTGCCTTTCTGGAGATGAAATGATTAAATGATTTTCACAATAGTAAACATTCGTTGGTGTTTCTTTAATTTAGAAAAAAAATCATCCATTATTAAACTAATTGCATAAAGATAGCGGCTATTGTTCCATGGTTCCATCTGAGAATTCATTCGATAAGTACACGAGGTAAGATTACCGTAATTCCCCATGTATAATACGCCTTCATCCATAATACGAACCCCTAAAATTATGCTAAATGTGTGGGAAAATGCTTCTACTCACGCACAATATGCACACAGTTGTTCGGTAATCAAACCATATAAATTGTAACTCTCCAATTTCATTAGAAGGAGCGTTTCCTACTCTTATTAAAAAAAAACATTGTCTTAAACATAGAATAATATTATTCTAATTTACTTTTATGATAATTCTTATATTATTTTACATTTGTAAGTATTTTGGGTATATATGATTGTATTTGACATCCTTATGGGATCGCAATCGACGAATGTTAATGTCAAATTGTCGCATGCTTGTAGTGAGTGGTCATTTCACAACTGAAATCGACCTATGAAACGGCAATTTTTTAAAGATTTTTTGTAGCTGTGCATAATACGCACCCCTAATTTTACTTAGAAAAATTGCGTATTATACACGAGGAATTACGTTAATTCTACCATTCCCATTACCCTTCCTTCTCTTAATCTTTCCGTTTTTTTTTCTTTCTTTGCCATTTTCTTCCTTTCTTTCATTCTTTCAAACTTTTTCCATTATTTCTTTCCCTTTCGTAATTACTTTCCATTTTTGTTTGTTTGTTTCTTTTTTCCTTCCTTGTTTCTGTGTTTGCATGTTTCTTTCTTACTCATTTTCCTCCATTTTACCTTATTTACTTCTCATTCGTTCTTCCTCATTTTTTTTATTCCTTATTGATTATGTTTTTAAACACACACACACACACACACACACACACACGCATATAAATATATATTGTCATCCACAGACAGACTATTTCGCTGTATCACAGCTCATCAGTATGGTTAGACGTCCGTTTGCCTCTAGCTAGGACCGAAACCCGTCTGAATTGGCGTCAGTCGTAGATTCTACCACTACTCCGTTGTTGTCCGGCAGGGGTGAAGGTGAATTTAAGCGTATTTATTTTTAGATAAACACACAGTGACTAACAGAACTCAATTCGATTTAACGAAGCGGCTTGTATTATTAGCCGTAATAGTCACTGTTTACATATATATATATATATATATATATATATATATATATATATATATATATATATATATATATATATATATATTTATTTTCTCGCATTACTCGAATATTCTATTTTAGTAGTTTTTTCTCGCATTTCTCGATTTCTCCGTTTCCTTGCCACCTACATCCTTCATAAATATAAGTGCAACGTCAATCGCCATTTTCTTTCTTCTTAAAACCTGTTTTTTATTGTCTTTTCTTCTCACTAAAATCTTCTCATTTTATTTCAATCTCAGTAACCACCTTGCGACTTAGTGGCATTATCACCATCTTTTGCCTTTCTCAAACCTGTTCTTTTAGAGACCGTTCTCCTCACTAAAGTCGTCTCATTCTCTTTTATTCTCAGTAGCTCATTGCGTCTTGCTTTATTGCCTTCCTTGGAGTGTAAAAGAAAAGAAAATGGTAAAAATTCGTTGGTGTTTCTTTATAATAATTTGTTCGTAATTACGTAGCGATAGCGGCCATTGTTAATAGTTTCCATGGTTCCCTCTGGGAATTCATTCGATAAGGACATTCGATAAGATTAATGCCGGAGATATTTGTGAATACTGGCTTGCGCTCGCAATCTATTCACTGCTTTCTTTTGTTCCCATTTGCTTCTTTTTTTCTTTCCTTTTCGCTTTCTTTCACGTTTCGTTTTGTCCCTTTCCCTTTCTTTCTTTTTTTTTTGTTCTTTCTTTCTCATTTTGTTCTTTCTTCCTTTTTATTTCCATTTTCTTTCTTTTTCTTTCGTTTTTTCCATATTTTTCTTTCTTTCACATTTCGTTTCGTCTCATTTTTTCTTTCTTTTTTTTTTTTTTCCGTAATTTCTTTCTTGTTTTGTTCTTTCATTCTTTCTTTCTTTCTTTTTATTCCCATTTTCTTCCTTTTTTTCATTCTTTCTTTCCTTCTTTCTTTCACGTTTCGTTTTATTCCTTCTTTCTCATTTTCTTTCTTTCTTTTTTTCGTTCTTCTTTCAAATTTTTTTTTCTATCTTTATTCATTTATTTTTATTCCATTTTTTTTCTATTTTCCTTCCTCCTTCGTTCCCATCATTCCCTTATTTTATATTTCTTTCATACTTTTTTGTTTTATTTTCGTCCCCTTTCCTCCTTGGATTCTTTCTTTCTTGTTTTCTTTCGCCACCCTTCCTTCTTTCCTTCTTTTTTCTTACTTTCTTTCACTTTATTTTTTCTTATGTTCTTTCTTGGGATTTAATGATTTTTTAAAAAGTTATTCTCTATTTATTATACTTGCGGCTACTCATAACAAGAGAACCTAGTCTACACTGTTATTTAATCCTTAGATGGAGAGAGCGGAAGTGAAAAGCATTCATGTTTTTTCGGAAGTGCATTAGTGCAATAGTGATTGCAGCAGACGAAATTTGATCTCAGTAAACTAATCCCACTATCTGAGCTTGTCACTCTTACGCTAACATCATGTAACATTAAATGAACATTTGTTTCAAAATATTTTTTCTAACTTTCCAATTATAACAACGTGGACATTTCATTGCTTGTTGCTCTTACTTGTTTCTTCAAAGAATTATCTCTTTCAATATATTGCCTTCCAGAATTTATAAAAATCCATTTACATCAGTCTATAAAGGAAAAAAAATGTCTGCGGCGATATCAGACATCGCAAAATTCGAAATCGATCTTTTCGCCGAAAAGGACCATGGCTGCTGTTATATCGTTCGGAAAGTAATGTCGGATTTTAGAATTAGCTTTTATTCTGGAATTACTGTATTAAGCATTTTGAATCAGTCAAAATACGAACTCCGAAAAGCTATACTTTTCTACTATCGACTTAGTTAGAAGGTTATTCATGCCATTACGATAAGCCTCTAAATCTATGGGCGCTAAGAAATCTTTTAATGAAGATGCTGTACCTTCTTCCGTAAACATGCTTGTATAACTAGTTGTCAGTGGGCGAGGCAACAGTGGGCGAGACATCAGGCGAATCTGGTGGATTTGATAAAATCTTGTGTCACAAATCGGCGAGCTTCTATGTTGTCATCCTGGCAGCATGAGACTGGGCAATATCATGGAGCAGGATTGAACATTTTCGATCGATCAGTGCCAGTTGCATTTTGCATCACTTAATTTGCATTTCATATTGTCGGTGGAACTAAATTTCGCCAATTATGCTATGGTTAGATTCCAGAAATTAGTTGTTGATAGCTCCAAGGGTGAATTACAAGACAGTTAAAATGCTCTGTTACTGTAATTTCAGTTTTGGAAAGTGTTTCATTTTGATCAAGCTATTGAATCGGCCATTGATTGTCATTCATAAAGGATACATTTTTTTTTTGTGACAAATCTCTGTTCAATCAAGGAATAGATCATTCGAATTTCGTAGATGCCTCCTCGAACACACTTCAAAACGTCGAACGCATTTCACTTTTAATAGTGAAAAAACTTAAGCCATTTATTGAGTTTCTTCACCTTGTCAATTCTCTTGAGACGGTTCGATATTGGTGAAAAGCCGACACCTATTACCTGAGAGATTTTTCTGACACTTTGACGTGTTTTGTTCGACAAGTGCTTTCAGATGTCGATTGTCAATTGTAGATGGACAACCTTTACCAGATTGAACTTTAAGACTCGTATCTCCAGTGCGGAAATTCAGAATCACAAGTGGATCTTTCACCATATGCTGTGTTGATGTTGACAGTACATTCAGAAACATTTTGATCAAGATTCAGCTCATGCAAAAAAGTAAAACCACCCCTTCATTTTCCTGTTCAAGATAATAATGTCTTTGGTTAAGTTTTGAATGAGATTTATATAGAACTTGAAGGTTGCTAGACTGTTGCTTCTCAAATTAAGATATATTTACTTCTTGAAATATTTGAAACAAAAATTTTAAATGAACATTTCATTCAGAAATAGAAATAGTTTAGAAAGATTTACAAATAGATGCCAACTTGTAGAAGGCCAAGTAAAATACAAATTTCAAGCACTTTCCTGCACTATATGAGTCAATATTCCTGAACAGAACTATTTTTTAATAAAAGAACAGTAATGAAGGACAGTTAATTAATGAAACACTTTTTTTTAAAAATCAATATGGAGATTAGTTAAATCTGGAAAGTGATATTGACTAGAGGTATACAATTTATAATACAGATATTGAGTTTTTTTTTTTTACTTATCATCTCTCAGTTGTGTCTCTATTTTTGGACAGAGTGCTCTCAGCGGCTTCTCTGTCAAAAGGCAGAGGACAACTGAGAAAATAATACTGAGAGGTGCCCAGCACTGGGGAACAGCTGTCCGAGGCCGTGCTCTCCCATGGCACCCGAGGGAGGGATCGGTGCTCGCACCGAGGCCTGTGCAACTGACGGTAGCTGGGGCATTTTTTTTCTATTCCCGGTGTAAGCGGGCGGTCTACCCACATTAAGCAGGTCTTGTCTTATAACCTGACCTCTTGGGCTACTGAGTAAATACAGAATACTATAAAGTAGTTTGTAACACCCTACTTATCGTCATTCAGTTACGTCTCTGTCCTTGAGTAGAGAGCACTCAGGGGCGACGCCGTCAAACAACAGAGTCGCAACTGAGAAAAAAATTATACTGAGAGGTTCCCGGCCCTGTGGAACAGATGCCCGAGCCCGCGACCTATCATTGCACCAGAGATCGGGATCGGTGCTCAAACGGAGGCCAGCGCAACCCTCGGCTAGGTAGCTCGGGCAATTTTTGTTCCTAGCCCGAGTGTACGCGCTCGGCATCCACATATTAACCCAGCCTTGTCTCACAACCTGGCCACGTGGCGGGGGCGGGGAGACTTGAGTAAATACAAATTAGTATAACTTAATATTTAACACCCTATTTATCATCTCTAATTTGCGTCTCCTTACCCATAATAACATAATGGACTATTCCATACGTAATAAATACTCCGCCTCAAGAGGAAGCAGGGAGTTCAGTCTGAAGTCGGGCGACCAGCTGACCGGCTGATCGGTTGAACTCTCTGCTTTCGGGCAGGGAGAAACCCGAACGAGGCTACGCCGAAGAGCGGAGTCTCTTTCGGGGAGGTAAACCGACCCTGAACACGTTTATACGGGTTCAAAGGGCATATTTTGGGGCGAGCCCACGGGTTCAGAGATCCCACGTTAAACCAGCCTTGTGCCACATGATACCATCGTGGGGGGTGACTAAATACTGTTCAGTCTGAAGTCTTGAGTGAAGTCCGTCAGGAGTCAGTCAGTCGAGTCAGAGGCAGTCCGAAACAGAGTCGCGTTCAGACAATTACTACAAGACATTGGAATAGTGATACTGGTCGAGACTACATTGTTCTCCCTACTAAACCTGATTGTTCGTACTAACACTTACTACTTCTCTGTATATATTCCTGTTTGTAATATATCTGTGTTATTCCATATCCGCCTTCGAATTCTTCTTTATTGGTTCTACTTTGGACTATCACCGTGGTACAAGGAACCGGACCATAACAGTCTTTGAGCAGAGTGCGCGCAGGGGTGGGATCTGGAAGGACAACAAAATTGAAACAGGAAAATTATACAGCGAGGTGCTAGCCATAGGGAAGAGATTCCAGAAGCCGTGCACTCTCATTGTACTAGCGTGAGGAATATCTGCTTGCACCGAGGCTAGCCTAACCGATGGTTTTGTGAGCTCGGGCAATTTTTGTTCTTAGCCCGCGTGTACGCGCTCAGGATCCTCACATTAAACCGACCTTGGTGAGGTTGGGTAAATACAATTTACTATAAATTAGATTGTAACACCTATTTTTATCTCTCAGTTGCGTCTCTGTTATCGGGCAGAATGCTCTCACGGGCGGTTCCATCAAAGGACTGAGTTGCAATTGAGAAGAATTATACTGAGAGGTTCCTAACCCTGTGGAAAAGCTGCCAGAGGTTGCAATCCATCATTGCACCACAGAGTGGGGTCGTTGTTTGCACAGAGGCCATCACGATCAACGGTTTCGTCGTCTCGGGGAATTTTTGTTCCTAACGCGTTGGGTCTCCTAAAATTAAGCTGACCTCGTGAATATTTGAGTAAATAAAAATTACTATAATGTAGTTTGTAACATCCTATATATATATATATATATATCTCAGTTGCGTCTCTGACTTCGGGTAGAGTGCGCATAAGTCCGGTTCCGTCAAATGACAGAGTCGCAACTAAGGATAATTATACTGAGAGTTACCCATCCCCAGGGAACATTTGCCCAAGGCAGCGCCCTCTCATTGCACCAAAGAGAGGGATAGGTGCTCGCAACGAGGCCAGCAAAACGGTCGGTTGCGTTGGCTCGGCAATCTTATTCCTAACCCAGTGTACACGCTAGAGCTCCCCACATTAAACCGACTTTGTGTCACATCCTTACCTCCTGGTTGCAGGGGTGATTGAGCAAATACAAATTACTATAAAGTAGTTTATATCACGTTTATTTATCATCTCTCAGTTGCGTCTCTGTCTTTGTACAATGTTCCCGTAGGGGTGGCTCCGTCTATGGATAGAGTCACAACTGAGGAAAAAATATAAAAAATGCCCTGACATAGCACTAAAGAGAGGGATCTGTGCTTGCACCGAGGCCGGCACACCGACGGTTGCGGGACTCGGGTAATTTTTATTCCAAGCCCGGTTGTATGTGATGGTCTCTTCACATGAAACCGACCTTATGTCACAAGATTTCATGGGAGATCGAGTAAATACCAACTTACAATAGAGTAATTTGTAACACGCTATTTATCATCTCTCAGTTGCATCTCTGACTTCGGGCAGATTTCGCACATAGGCGGCTCCATCAAATGGCACAATCGCAACTGAGGAAAATTATACTGAGTGTTGCACAGCCCTAGCGGACAACTGTTCTTCGGCTACGACATCTCATTGCGCTAGAGAGAGGGATTGATGCTCGCATCCAGTCCAGCGAAACCGACTGTTGGGTGGTCTCAG
>CAHIKZ030005465.1:1225000-1230000 GCA_903632075.3 Acanthosepion pharaonis | reverse complement strand
ACTTGGCTGCAGTTTTATATTGCTTTTTCTTTATTAAAATATTGAAATCAGTTCATTTTTTTAGCAACTCTGTATTCAAAGACAATTGAAATATGCATGGCAAAATACAGATAAATGTTTATTTCCATAATTTCGATCGAATGCCATTTAAGAGGATGTGTCTTGTTAAAAGTGTGACGTTGGTATGAATCGATACATATAGGAATGAGCGCCCCGGAGAAAGATATTGATTTTATATTCACCTGGTAGCTACACTAACAGCTGTAATTAATTTAACAGATATTCCGCATTTCTGATATACACGTCATTTCGTTTGATCTGACCATTTATTTCAAGTCAGATTGTAATAGGCAAATCTTTCTTTCACAATAAAATTAGTATTGAAAAACAAGATATCGCTGCATTATTTACATTATTCGGATTTTCGTTGTTCGGACAATAGTCCGGATAAAAATGGCGACAAAGAAATATAGACAGATACTGAAAAGGCCGAAACGTTGTCCAAAGGATAGTCTGAATAATGTAAATAGTGTCCATAATACCTCATCTCTGAAATATAGACAGATACTGAAAGGCCGAAACGTTGTAATAAATATGGCGATAAAGATGAGGAGAATAGTCCGAATAATGTAAATAATGTACATAATACATCATATCAGAAATATAGAAAGATACTGAAGATACCCTTATTTTTATGATAAATAAGCCATGTGACGTTAGGGTTATATTATTTGCATTGACTGTATCAAAAGATATATGCAATAATATATTTACTAATATAAGATCCTATTAAACAACAGGGCGGCTGATTATCATATTATAAATATATATACATATAAGTATATAAGATGGTATAATCATCGGCACCCGCTCATATCAATGGATCGGTATCATTATCCCCTGTCTTTATTCCTTTTCTCCACTCGGGCGTAGGTGGCTGTCAAGACCCAGCCTACAGATTCGTGAGCAGGTGTCACAACAAGAATGTGGTTGGTGGGCGCAGCTGGGCGTTTTGGTTCTTCCTGACAGCACCTCGCTGACCCCCTTTATGTTCACAGTTGGACTCGAAAGTTTCGGTCCCCTCTCTGAGGGTCATACACCAGGAAGGCCGACTTGCCGCAACATTTTCCCAAGTGTCAGGATTGGATGTTGGCCTGATGTCTTCAACTCTGCCTCCTGAAGTGTTGTTTTTGTCTACCGCATGGCCTATTGGCGATGGCGTGTTCCTCAAAAAGAATGACACGTGGAAGTCGCATAAGACACGTGAAATAATCGTATAGTAATAACATATTTAGCAATGTTCAAAAACATTGCAAAAAATTCCACTAACAATGAAATTAATAATTTTTAATACTTCACACCAAGTAAGGCAATAAAACTACTTAGAAAAAAATTAATGAAAAATTTTGTATACGGCTGCCATTGCAATTTTCATGGGCAAGTCAGCCTGATGAATCACTAATATCTCCAGGCTAGTCTGAATTCATAGTTTTCCTTCTCCTAGACTGATTTACATTCATGGCATTAGGGCCTAATTTGTTCTTTTATTTACCCATTACACCAGCGTCCTTTCAGCGTAAAATTAAGACCATAAAACACATCCTCAAGGACACATAGCCCAGTGGATAAAGACGTTAGTTAGATCCAGTGGCTAGATTCAAAGATTTGTGAGTTCAATACCAGGCTACAGCAGTGCTGACCCCCCCCCCAAAAAAAAAACTTGGAGAGTTGAGTTAAAGTGAAATAGCTGAGACATTCGCAAGAGGCATGGCACATGGAACTAGGGCAATCTATCTCTTTGGACGAATTAAAGGTTTTGAAATTCCAATCACCTGAAGATGGCCGGAGCGTACAACGGCCAAAAGTTGAGGACGACAGTCCGAATGGTCTAAATAATGTAAATAATCATAATATCTCATCTCAATCTCAGGGATGTAGACAGATCCTGAAGAAAACCGGGTATATATATATATATATATATATATATATATATATATATATATCGGAAATCGGCAGTCACCTTGCTGTGCTAAACCTTATGTCCATACGTTTTTTCTCGCTGGATGCATATGTTCATAAATGTATGTTTAGTTTAGTTTTTCCTTCCGTTTGTGCTATTAGGCGTGGCGGGGAAGCATAGTCGTCTGTCAGAGGCAAGGTGCCTGGCCTGGAGGAAAGCTCTGAGTCGCTCCAGCTTCTTGATTTGCCTCTCGCTCTCCAGCCAGAGTACCTGAGGGTGTATTCTCGGAGGACTGTTTCGTTGATAGGTATACGAGTGAATTATCCGAACCACTTAATCCTCTGTGGTTCGATGTGTTGTATGATTGGTATTGCTTCTACCATATCACCTATTTCCTCATGTCTGATCTTGTCGCGCCTGGTCTTGTTCACTGCCTTCTTCAGGCATTTCATCTCACAAGTGATCAGTTCCCTCTCAAGGGTTTTTTTAGGGGCCATGTCTGGCATTGGTATGTCAGTGTTGGTAGGAAAATGGCGTTGATGAGATTTGCCTTGGTGCTCATGGAAATGCTAGTATGCTTTAGAATCTCATATATATATATATATATATATATATATATATATATTTACCATCTATAAACACATATTAAATAAACTATAATATATCTCAGACTTTTATAAAATGTGGACAAAAAATATCTAAGATATACTACTGCAACTGGTATTACATAAAAACTTCCGGAAATCAACGTGAGGACATATATAAAACAAATGAAAATGCATGCTAGACAGACTGATGCACACACACACACACACACACACACACACACACACACACACACAAACAAACAAACAAACAAAAAAACGAATATACATTAACATGGGAATACCGTATAGAATCGCGATTCACTTATACTAATAAATCTTACACACGAACACTGCTTGACAAGACAAATGCACCTGAAGTCTGCTAAACACATGAAAAAGAAACAACACAAAATTAGCAGATATTTTCTCTTTCTTTTTTGTCCATATATTTCAGTGCCCAGATGAACGTTTATTAAAGCGAAGCATGAAATCCTTCCTAAACATTTGTTCATTGATCTAACCAAAGAAAAAGTCCGCCAGTTTCATTGAATGTTGGAAACTCTAATTACTTTTTTGAATGTCCGCTTTTTGTTATTTTGTCTTTCTTTTTCTGTCACCTTACTTTGTATATGTAACTTGTTTGTTTTAACGTTTCTATTAAGATCTGGCACTCTCTCTCTGTCTCTCTCTCTCTCTCTCTCTCTCTCTCTCCCTATATATATATATATATATATATATATATATATATATGCGCATGCTAACATCTGCATAAATTACCTTCAATTAAATTTAGTGTTTAATTCTCGAGGGCCATATATTTAATGGAATTTTTATCTCTAGCATGGGCAACTGAGGATGGAATCCATCCACTTTCCAAAAAAACGTAGTTACTCGAACTTATACTAAGTTAACCTTAAATCCTCTTAACAGTTTCAAACTCCATGTCCATAATCCCTTCCTGTGATCCATAATCCTGTCCATAATCCCCCTCCAATCCATACTCCTGTCCATAATCGCTCCCACCGATCCATAATACTTTCCATAATCCCTCCCTTCGATCCATAATCCTGTCTATAATCCCTCCATTCAATCCATAATCCTTTCCATAATCCCTCCCTCCAATCCATAATTATGTCCCTAATCCCTCCATCCAATCCATAATCCTGTCCATAATCCCTCCGATCCATAATCCTTTCCATACTCCCTCCACCCGATCCATAATCTCTCCCTTCGATCCATAGTCCTGTCCATAATCCATCCATCCAATCTATAATCCTTTCCATAATCCCCCCTCCAATCCATAATGCTGTCCCTAATCCCTCCATACAATCCACAATCATGTTCATAATCCCTCCCTCCGATCCATAATCCTTTCCATACTCCCTCCACCCGATCCATAATCCCTCCCTCCGATCCATAATCCTGTCCACAATCCCTCAATCTGATCCATAAAACCTTCCGATCCATAATCCTGTCCACAATTCCTCATTCCGATCCATAATCCTGTCCATAATCCCTCCATCCAGTCCATAATCCTTTTCATAATCGCTCCCTCCGATCCATAATTCTTTCCATAATCCCTCCATTCAATCCATAATCCTTCTGCTAACAGTTTCTGCTAATCAGTTTCTCCTCTTTCTCTTAAATAGATTAACATCTCCTTTGCAGACGCCCATATAAATATTCCACCTCTAATTCCATCCTCTATACTAATTAAAATGGGGGTAGGGGAACTCTTGTTTTCCTCTTCTCTCAGTCGGTCACTTTGTCCTCAAGTACATAAGCGAGCTTGTCTAGGTGTCTTTAGGTCTCTGGTCGCTACGATGTTTCTGACTCAAGTTGCCTTGACAGAAGCGACATGTAAAATCGGAGCATCACACATCTATTTTCTTTCCTGGTTTGATCCTCTCTTCATTAAGGGTACTGGAGGTAGACGTTTTCTCGGTTTTGGCTTCATCCACCTTACAGTCAGGGACCCGAACCGCAAAAGAAATACCACTACTTCAATATCTATTGCAAAGAGCAAAGTATTTTGGCCCGATCTGCGTCAGAACTACTCGAAGACGCTGGTAAAAGCTAGAAAAGAACAAACTATTCAGAGATGAGCAGTATGTGTTTCGGTCGGCCCCGTCCACTGTCGACGTCCTAAGTACCATCACTCACATAAGGCACATGATGACAATCACACTTCGAGGACGATAGCACTGCATTTTGATCTGCATTAATAGCAACTCTATCTATCTATCTATCTATCTATCTATCTATCTATCTATCTATCTATCTATCTCACTCTGTTCATATCTATCTATCTATCTATCTATCTATCTATCTATCTATGTATCTATCTCACTCTGTTCATATCTATCTATCTATCTATCTATCTATCTATCTATCTATCTATCTATCTATCTCACTCTGTTCATATCTATCTATCTTTCTATCTATCGATCTTA
>CAHIKZ030005465.1:1192500-1220000 GCA_903632075.3 Acanthosepion pharaonis | reverse complement strand
GCTACGAACTGTGGATTTTTACCCCATATATTCTTTTCTTCCTCTCATATATATATATATATATATATATATATATATATATATATATATATATATATATATATAAAAAGACATTTTTCTGTTTATACACTCTTTTTATAGATACAAATATTTAAGTAAATGACTGTTTATAATAAACAGTATTAAACAACATTTACCGGCCTGAATGTCCAAGAAATTTCCATAGAAAAGATTCGTTCTCCGACAGGATTCGAACCAGTATCCTTTACGGAACCGTCTCTGTGGCTCAATCGGTTAAGAGCACGTGAGGCTAAATGACGGTTACGTATAGGATACAGGTTCGATTCCTGTCGGAGGACGAATATTTTCTATGAAAAATTCTAGGACATTCAGGCCGGTAAATGTTTTTTTTTTAATAATGTTTATTAAAAACAAAGCATTTACATAAATATTTGTTAATATAAAAGAATATATAAACATAAAAATGTCTTTAAAATCTTGTCGGACTTTTGTCTATTTCATTATATATATATATATATATATATATATATATATATATATATATATATATATATATATATATATATCCCAGTTGTAAATGCAAAATTATTTGATTAAGATTTGAGCCATTGTAACTTATAAATGATTGAAGTTATCTTACTGGAATTCTCCGGGTTTTTTTTTATAACAGTATTGGACTGTACTTTGTCAATAAGAATGAATAATTACTCTCCAAGCATAACAAAGTAATCTTGAAGAAATCGGCCTTAAACGAAAATGACATTCAATCCTTTGGTGGTAAAATTGGAGTCCCCACCTTGAGGGCGCAGATATAATCGATGGTATATACCGGTCATGCGCTGTCAGATCACATGATCCCACGTTCAGCTGTTCCGAAACGATCGAAAGGAATACACGTCATTGCATTTGGGATCAACTTGGCTGCAAGATTGCCGCAAGTTTGTCGGTGTTGATAGCCTTTCGCGTTGACAATGAGAGTCTTTGTTGTAGAGTGGAACAGAGCGTACACCCTGCTCTTCACTACTACCATCTTTGTACAGACAGACAGCAAATCGACCAAAAGATATATGGATTTTTCAAAATAATTTCCCTCTTTTTAATACAATTAATCTAATACGATAGAGCACATTGCTCGAATATTATACAGATTATTACAAGATCTCCTGTTGCAGTCACAACTTCGCTGGGCTGGTCATTTTGCAAACATGAAATATTTAAGGTGTTCATGAATGGCCATATTGATATTGGACAAAGGAGCGTTGGACAGCGGTGACTCAGATATAAAGATGAACTAAATAGTAACCTCTCCGCCGTCAATATGCTCCATACTAATTTCAGAGAGTTGCCCTGGATAGAAATAACTGGATATATTTGTGCTAGAGTGGTATTAGAAGTGTTGAAATCAGTCGTATTGACCGGCTAAGAGAAGAAAGTCAACGACGAAAAGCTTCAGTAAGTATTCCTGTTGCTATGTCCCGAGATCTTCGCTGTTGCACAATATGTGGGCTTGTAAGCAGGTCACTAGCAGGACTGAAGTGTCACATACAAGACAAACATAAAAACTGGATGAGATTGTCAGATCCTCATACGTCGACTTCGACGGGAGAGTCCGTCCCATATATATATATATATATATATATATAGTGTGGCTGGTCCTGCACAAGGCCTTCACCACTATAAACAAATCTCATGTGCCGGTGTCGGGATGTTGGTTTCCTGGGGACTTATCGGCCTGACCCTCATACGTAGAACGCGACGGGAGAGTTGATTATATATATATGTATATATATATATATATATATATATATAAGGCAGGATGTGTGTGTGTGTGTGTGTGTGTGTGTGTGTGTGTGTAACGAATGCACGGCCGCAATTTTCGACGGATTTTCACCAACATTTACATGTGCATGTTCCAAGTTAACGGAAAGGCCAAGACCGACTTTGCATTTCCCAACTCCCATTGACAGTGGAAATAATCGATTTTTTCATGCTTCTACGGCAGTTTTCATGTAGTTTGCGGCAATTTTACTTGCTGGTGAGAGCCAATAGCTGGCTGACACGAATAGGCAGGAAGATTCTATTGGCCAGCGTGAGAGCCAACAGCTGCCTGACACGAATCTTAACTAGCATGTTAGCATGCAAAAAAATCGATAGCTGCATTCGTCACAAGTGGGAAAAATTTAAATCTGCATGGCACTTTAATCCAATTGGCTCATTCGCTTGCTTAAACTCAAAGTTGATTCTGATTCCGCAGAACTGGGTTGGGTGTTGTTTTGTTTTGTTTAGTTCGGTTTTTCGTAACAGATTTTTAAAGCTGTTTTTGTATTCATTTTGTTTAGTTCTTTTTCGAAAAGATTTAATGTTTAGATAGGCAAGAAAAAAAAGGCATGTAGCAACATCAGCACGGCAAAGAGCACTACTTTGAAGGCAAGGAAGGGCAAAAATATTTTAAGTCAAGTGATAGCGATTGCTGCATGAGTCGTACGATTTTTGAATCAACCACGGGCAACGCCGGGCCATGCTGCTAGTATTCTGGAAAATATATATATTTTTTATAATATGCGGGGACTTGTAAGCCTTACACTAAAATCGATATATGACAAAATATCTAAATGCTAGAAATTTTTGGGTACGGCTTAATCAGTCCCATTAATTTTCCCCTCTTAGAAATATAAAACCATATCTTAACCCTGCCTATAAATAGGATATCTTTTTACCAAACATATATTCGTTTTTTAAAATAATTTCATTCTTTTTAATGCAATTAATACAATACATAACTCGTTGCTCGAATATTATGCAGCAAACATTTCCGATAAAAATATCTATTGTTCACTACTTACATGATTCGAAATATTGTCTTCATATTTGTCGCCATATTTATTACAAGTTTTCGGCCGGTATACGCTCCGGCCTTCTTCAGGTGCTTGGAATGTCGAACGGAACCCTTTATTTCGCTCACTGGGGTAGACTGTTCTAGTTCCACATGCCATGTTTAATGGATGTCAGTTATCAATTATCTCCTGTTAATTCCAATCTCCAAGTTTTCCACTGCCTTAACCGGGTATTGAACTCGCACACTTTGGGTCCTGTCACTGGATCTAACTAACGCCTTTATCCACTGCGCTATGTGAGTTTGGGGAATAATGTAAATAGTGTACATAATACCTCATCTCAGAAATATAGACAGATACTGAAAGGCCGAAACGTTGTAATAAATATGGCTACAAAGATGAGAACAATAGTCTGAATAATGTAAATAGTGTACAAAATACCTCATCTCAGAAATATAGACAGATACTGAAAGGCCGAAACGTTGTAATAAATATGGCTACAAAGATGAGAACAATAGTCTGAATAATGTAAATAGTGTACAAAATACCTCATCTCAGAAATATAGACAGATACTGAAAGGCCGAAACGTTGTAATAAATATGGCTACAAAGATGAGAACAATAGTCTGAATAATGTAAATAGTGTACAAAATACCTCATCTCAGAAATATAGACAGATACTGAAAGGCCGAAACGTTGTAATAAATATGGTAACAAAGATGTGGACAATAGTCCGAATAATGTAAATAGTGTACATAATACCTCAACTCAGAAATATCGACAAATACTGAAAGGCCGAAACGTTGTAATAAATATGGCTACAAAGATGAGAACAATAGTCTGAATAATGTAAATAGTGTACAAAATACCTCATCTCAGAAATATAGACAGATACTGAAAGGCCGAAACGTTGTAATAAATATGGTAACAAAGATGAGGACAATTGTCTGAATAATGTAAATAGTGTACAAAATACCTCAACTCAGAAATATAGACAAATACTGAAAGGCCGAAACGTTGTAATAAATATGGTAACAAAGATGTGGACAATAGTCTGAATAATGTAAATAGTGTACAAAATACCTCATCTCAGAAATATAGACAGATACTGAAAGGCCGAAACGTTGTAATAAATATGGTAACAAAGATGTGGACAATAGTCCGAATAATGAAAATAGTGTACATAATACCTCAACTCAGAAATATCGACAAATACTGAAAGGCCGAAACGTTGTAATAAATATGGCTACAAAGATGAGAACAATAGTCTGAATAATGTAAATAGTGTACAAAATACCTCATCTCAGAAATATAGACAGATACTGAAAGGCCGAAACGTTGTAATAAATATGGTAACAAAGATGTGGACAATAGTCCGAATAATGTAAATAGTGTACATAATACCTCAACTCAGAAATATCGACAGATACTGAAAGGCCGAAACGTTGTAATAAATATGGCTACAAAGATGAGAACAATAGTCTGAATAATGTAAATAGTGTACAAAATACCTCATCTCAGAAATATAGACAGATACTGAAAGGCCGAAACGTTGTAATAAATATGGCTACAAAGATGAGAACAATTGTCTGAATAATGTAAATAGTGTACAAAATACCTCGTCTCAGAAATATAGACAGATACTGAAAGGCCGAAACGTTGTAATAAATATGGCTACAAAGATGAGAACAATAGTCTGAATAATGTAAATAGTGTACAAAATACCTCATCTCAGAAATATAGACAGATACTGAAAGGCCGAAACGTTGTAATAAATATGGTAACAAATACTGAAATAGTGTACACAATAGTCCTCAAAATATAGATGTAAAATAAACGTTGTAATAAATATGGCGACAAAGATCAACTCAAAATAAATCGACAGATACCTCATCTCAGAAATATAGACAGCCGAAACGTTGTAATAAATATGGCTACAAAGATGAGAACAATAGTCTGAATAATGTAAATAGTGTACAAAATACCTCATCTCAGAAATATAGACAGATACTGAAAGGCCGAAACGTTGTAATAAATATGGTTACAAAGATGAGAAAAATAGTCTGAATAATGTAAATAGTGTACAAAATACCTCATCTCAGAAATATAGACAGATACTGAAAGGCCGAAACGTTGTAATAAATATGGCAACAAAGATGAGGACAATAGTCCGAATAATGTAAATAGTGTACAAAATACCTCATCTCAGAAATATAGACAGATACTGAAAGGCCGAAACGTTGTAATAAATATGGTTACAAAGATGAGAAAAAAAAATAGTCTGAATAATGGCCGAAACGTTGTAAAAATAGTGTAATGTAAATAGTGTACAAAATACCTCATCTCAGAAATATAGACAGATACTGAAAGGCCGAAACGTTGTAATAAATATGGTTACAAAGATGAGAAAAATAGTCTGAATAATGTAAATAGTGTACAAAAAAACCTCATCTCAGAAATATAGACAGATACTGAAAGGCCGAAACGTTGTAATAAATATGGCTACAAAGATGAGAACAATTGTCTGAATAATGTAAATAGTGTACAAAATACCTCATCTCAGAAATATAGACAGATACTGAAAGGCCGAAACGTTGTAATAAATATGGCGACAAAGATGAGGACAATAGTCCGAATAATGTAAAAATATGGCTACAAAGTGTACAAAATAAATCATCTCAGAAATATAGACAGATACTGAAAGGCCGAAACGTTGTAATAAATATGGCAACAAAGATGAGAACAATAGTCTGAATAATGTAAATAGTGTACAAAATACCTCATCTCAGAAATATAGACAGATACTGAAAGGCCGAAACGTTGTAATAAATATGGTTGAGGACAAAGTCCATGAAAAAAAATACCTCATCTGAATAATGATACTGAAATGAGAACAATAGTCCAAATAATGTAAATAGTGTACAAAATACCTCATCTCAGAAATATAGACAGATACTGAAAGGCCGAAACGTTGTAATAAATATGGTTACAAAGATGAGAAAAAATAGTCTGAATAATGTAAATAGTGTACAAAATACCTCATCTCAGAAATATAGACAGATACTGAAAGGCCGAAACGTTGTAATAAATATGGCTACAAAGATGAGAACAATAGTCTGAATAATGTAAATAGTGTACAAAATACCTCATCTCAGAAATATAGACAGATACTGAAAGGCCGAAACGTTGTAATAAATATGGCGACAAAGATGAGGACAATAGTCCGAATAATGTAAATAGTGTACAAAATACCTCATCTCAGAAATATAGACAGATACTGAAAGGCCGAAACGTTGTAATAAATATGGCAACAAAGATGAGAACAATAGTCTGAATAATGTAAATAGTGTACAAAATACCTCATCTCAGAAATATAGACAGATACTGAAAGGCCGAAACGTTGTAATAAATATGGTTACAAAGATGAGAAAAAATAGTCTGAATAATGTAAATAGTGTACAAAATACCTCATCTCAGAAATATAGACAGATACTGAAAGGCCGAAACGTTGTAATAAATATGGTAACAAAGATGTGGACAATAGTCCGAATAATGTAAATAGTGTACATAATACCTCAACTCAGAAATATCGACAGATACTGAAAGGCCGAAACGTTGTAATAAATATGGCTACAAAGATGAGAACAATAGTCTGAATAATGTAAATAGTGTACATAATACCTCAACTCAGAAATATAGACAGATACTGAAAGGCCGAAACGTTGTAATAAATATGGCTACAAAGATGAGAACAGTAGTCTGAATAATGTAAATAGTGTACAAAATACCTCATCTCAGAAATATAGACAGATACTGAAAGGCCGAAACGTTGTAATAAATATGGTTACAAAGATGAGGACAGTAGTCTGAATAATGTAAATAGTGTACAAAATACCTCATCTCAGAAATATAGACAGATACTGAAAGGCCGAAACGTTGTAATAAATATGGCAACAAAGATGAGGACAATAGTCTGAATAATGTAAATAGTGTACAAAAAAACCTCATCTCAGAAATATAGACAGATACTGAAAGGCCGAAACGTTGTAATAAATATGGCTACAAAGATGAGAACAATAGTCTGAATAATGTAAATAGTGTACAAAATACCTCATCTCAGAAATATAGACAGATACTGAAAGGCCGAAACGTTGTAATAAATATGGCTACAAAGATGAGAAAAAATAGTCTGAATAATGTAAATAGTGTACAAAATACCTCATCTCAGAAATATAGACAGATACTGAAAGGCCGAAACGTTGTAATAAATATGGTAACAAAGATGTGGACAATAGTCCGAATAATGTAAATAGTGTACATAATACCTCAACTCAGAAATATCGACAGATACTGAAAGGCCGAAACGTTGTAATAAATATGGCTACAAAGATGAGAACAATAATCTGAATAATGTAAATAGTGTACAAAATACCTCATCTCAGAAATATAGACAGATACTGAAAGGCCGAAACGTTGTAATAAATATGGTAACAAAGATGAGGACAATAGTCCGAATACTGTAAATAGTGTGCATAATACCTCATCTCAGAAATATAGACAGATACTGAAAGGCCGAAACGTTGTAATAAATATGGCGACAAAGATGAGGACAATAGTCCAAATACTGTAAATAGTGTACATAATACCTCATCTCAGAAATATAGACAGATACTGAAAGGCCGAAACGTTGTAATAAATATGGTAACAAAGATGAGGTCAATAGTCCGAATAATGTAAATAGTGTACAAAATACCTCATCTCAGAAATATAGACAGATACTGAAAGGCCGAAACGTTGTAATAAATATGGTAACAAAGATGAGGTCAATAGTCCGAATAATGTAAATAGTGTACAAAATACCTCATCTCAGAAATATAGACAGATACTGAAAGGCCGAAACGTTGTAATAAATATGGCTACAAAGATGAGAACAATAGTCTGAATAATGTAAATAGTGTACAAAATACCTCATCTCAGAAATATAGACAGATACTGAAAGGCCGAAACGTTGTAATAACTATGGCGACAAAGATGAGGACAATAGTCCAAATACTGTAAATAGTGTGCATAATACCTCATCTCAGAAATATAGACAGATACTGAAATCCTCACTGCAACGCTACATTCAAATATGAATACAAGTGATTTATTTCGTGCGACCCTAACACAATTCATATTACAGTACAAAGAATAAGGATAAAACGGATCTAAATTTATTCCGGGATGATTTTTCAGACCTAACGGACTAACTACGCACCATGGATCTATTTCGGCGCTTTTTATTACAAAACTCTGTAGAGTGTTCATCAGGTTTTTTCTTTATTTGTTTTCGAACAGAAAAAAAATGTCAGATGCTTTCGTGTTTACTCCATTTACTCGACGGCCTTATTATTTCATTTATAGATAAAATGTTTGAAAGAAAAACAAATAAACAAAATAAATAAAACGAAAATCTATTTAGACGCAAGAAAAAAAAGTGATCATTTGAGAAGGAAGAAAGAAAGAAACACACACCTGCTCAAATAAATATCTTGCATAAAATTGTTTTACGAAATCCACGCGTGAAGTAGGAATCTTCTGAAAATCTATTAAGTGAAAGGAAGTCTGCATGTGAAGTGTTATCGATTCTATTATTATATTATTCTTACTTCAAAATATATATTGTTGTTCACGCCTATGTTCTTACCATTCTGTCGCTCCGTTTTTGCAGTACCAAATTATTCATCATTTCAAGACATTCCTGACCAATTCTCCGGAATATATTGACCGGACATTTTAAAATGTATTTCCATTATCTTCAACTATACATTCAGTAGGAGGCGTCGATTTATCAAAAATAGTCTCTCCAGTCTATCCATCTATCTAGATCTATTCTATCTATCTATCTTATCTATCTATCTGTCTGTTCATCTATCTATCTATCTATCTATCTATTTATCTATCTATCTATCTATCTATCTATCTTCTATCTTTCTCTATCTATCATCTATATCTGTTCATATCTATCTATCTATCTATCTATTTCTATCTTATTCTATCTATCTATTTCATATTTGTTCATCTATCTATCTGTCTATCTTATCTATCTATCTATCTGTTCATCTATCTCTATCTATCTATCTATCTATCTATCTCTTTGTTCATATCTATCTATCTATCTATCTATCTATCTATCTATCTATCTCACTCTGTTTCTATCTATCTATCTCTGTTCATATCTATCTATCTATCTATTCCATATCTATCTATCTATTTCATCTTTGTTCATATCTATCTATTCATCTATCTTCTATCTATCTCTATCTCTCTCTGTTCATATCTATCTATCTATCTATCTATCTATCTATCTATCTATTCTATTCTATCTTATTGTTCATGTTTATCTATCTATCTATGTCTTATTCTGTTCATCTATGTCTGTCTATCTATCTATCTATCTATCTTATTCTGTTTCTATCTATCTATGTCTGTTCATATCTATCTATCTATCTATCTATCTATCTATCTATCTTATTCTGTTTCTATCTATCTATGTCTGTTCATATCTATCTATCTATCTATCTATCTATCTATCTATCTCACTTTGTTCATATCTATCTATCTATCTATCTATCTATCTATCTATCTATCTATTCTATCTATCTTATTCTGTTTCTTTTCTATCTGTCTGTTCATTCTATCTATCTATCTATGTCTGTTCATATCTATCTATCTATCTTATCTATCTATCTATCTCATCTATTTCTATCTCATCTATCTATCTATCTATCTATCTATCTATCTATCTATCTATCTATCTATCTTATTCTGTTTCTATCTATCTATGTCTGTTCATATCTATATCTATCTATCTATCTATTCATATCTATCTTCATATCTATCTATCCATTCATCTATCTATCTATCTATTCTGTTTCTATCTATCTATCTATTCATATCTATCTATCTATCTATCTATCTCTTGTTCTGTTCATATCTATCTATCTATCTATCTATCTATCTGTATTCTGTTTCTATCTATCTATGTCTGTT
Organism: Acanthosepion pharaonis; assembly: GCA_903632075.3. Taxonomy (NCBI): domain Eukaryota; kingdom Metazoa; phylum Mollusca; class Cephalopoda; order Sepiida; family Sepiidae; genus Acanthosepion; species Acanthosepion pharaonis. Next base: position 1,210,113 of record CAHIKZ030005465.1, on the reverse strand, counting down.
CATCTTATTCTGTTTCTATCTATCTATCTATCTATCTATCTATCTATCTATCCATCTATCTCTATCTCACTTTGTTCATATCTATCTATCTATCTATCTATCTATCTCCATATCTATCTATCTATCTATCTATCTATCTATCTATCTATCTTCTGTTCTGTTTCTATCTATCTCTATCTATCTATCTGTTCATCTATCTCATCTATCTCATCTATCTATCTATCTATCTATCTATCATCTTTGTTCATCTATCTATCTATCTATCTATCTATCTATCTATCTCATCTATCTATCTATTATCATCTATCTCTATCTATTCATATCTATCTATCTATCTATCTTCATTCTTCTGTTTCTATCTATCTATGTCTGTTCATCTATCATATCTCTCTATCTATCTATCTATCTATCTATCTATCTCATCTATCTATCTATTTCTATCTATCTATCTATCTATCTTGTTCATTCTATCTATCTATCTATCTATCTATCTCATCTTTCATTCTGTTTCTATCTATCTATCTTATTCTGTTTTCTATTCATCTGTTCATATCTATCTATCTATCTATCTATCTATCTATCTATCTATCTATATCTATCTGTTTCTATCTATCTATGTCTGTTCATCTATCTATCTATCTATCTATCTATCTTATTCTGTTTCTATCTATCTATGTCTGTTCATATCTATCTATCTATCTATCTATCTATCTATCTCAATTTGTTCATCTATCTATCTATCTATCTATCTATCTATCTATCTTATTCTGTTTCTATCTTTGTTTCATATCTCTATCTATCTATCTGTTCATATCTATCTATCTATGTCTATCTATCTATCTATCTGTCTATTCTGTTTCTCTATTCTATCTATCTATCTGTTCATATCTATCTATCTATCTATCTATCTATCTATCTATCTATCTATCTATCTATCTATCTATCTTATTCTGTTTCTATCTGCCTCACTCTGTTCATATCTATCTATCTATCTATCTATCTATCTATCTATCTATCTATCTTATTCTGTTTCTATCTAGGTCTGTTCATATCTATCTATCTATCTATCTATCTATCCGTCTATCATCTATCTAATTCTGTTTCTCTAATATCTATCTATCTATCTATCTATCTATCTATCTATCTATCTATCTATCTATCCGTTAAACTGATTCTAATAAAAGTGAACAACACCCATATGTAAAACGGAAAATACCATACTCCTTTCATTAAATCGTGTTTGATTCTTCCATTTGCCGACCTTCAGTCGTGTCTTAATGCAATATATTTAATTAAATTGCAGGTGCCATCATACGTAGCCTTCACGGATGACTGAATGCCATGGACAGATTTTATATTTTGGTCAAATACACGGAATCGTCTGAGCCAGCTGGGAATTGTCAGACATGTTAAAGTATCAGAATTGCAAATTTAGTAAAATCTATTTTCGTCAAATGTCACGAATTCTTGCTTTCAATTCGTTTAATTTCCCGAAGATTTTCAAACTTGTGGTTTTGATTTATGCTTTGGAATCCCTGCCACTTCAGAACTTTTTTAAGACTTCTAAAAGTATGGTCATTTCAGAGTGTGAACGGAATCATCAATATCTTCATTATCTATCTATCTATCTATCTATCTATCTATCTATCTATCTATCTATCTATCTATCCCAGTGTCTTCATTATCTATCTATCTATCTATCTATCTATCTATCTATCTATCTATCTATCTATGTTAATATCTTTTTATCTCAATCTATTCATTATATATATATATATATATATATATATATATATATATGCCTATCTCTCAGCCCGTTCATGTGTGTAATAAATGTCAAGCTACCTCAATCTGTTCTTATATATGTGTGTATATGTATGTATTTAGGTATTTATGTATGTATGCACCCCAGATATTTCTTTATCTATCTATCTATCTATCTATCTATCTATCTATCTATCTATCTATCTATCTATCTTACTCACTCTGTTCATATCTATCTATCTATCTATCTATCTATCTATCTATCTATCTATCTCTATATATATTACTCCCTCTGTTCATATCTATCTATCTATCTATCTATCTATCTATCTATCTATCTATCTATATATATTACTCCCTCTGTTCATATCTATCTATCTATCTATCTATCTATCTCCCTCCTATCTATCTCTCTCTCTCTCTATATCTATATATATATATATATATATATATATATATATATATATTACTCACTCTGTTCATATCTATCTATCTATCTATCTATCTATCTTAGTAACTAACTAACAATGTTATGATCAAACCAGGTATTTAGTGTGCTGTGTCTTTTTAAGTAATAAATGTTACCATGTGCTCCCCAAATCATCTGATCCGATGGTCTAGGGGGAACAAGTCGAATATTGCCTTCCGCCTCTCGGTTTCGACAATTTGTCACAAATGTCAGAGTTTATAACTCTCACTTTTGAACGTACGATCATGGACTTTTCTTGACAAAACATCCAAAACCAGCCAAGAAAATATCTCGCTTCCGCTCACATTAACCACGAACGACATCTGCGTATAAGAATCAGATGCTAAATGATGTAAAATTAAGATTAGAATTCAGTAACAAAGTCGTCCACAATGATGTCCATAAATGCTGACCATAGCCACATAGAGGAATCCATTAAATGGCATCAATTTAATCTCCTTAACTGAAGCATGTATGAAACTTACAAGAATATCTAGGCGAAAAAAAAAGTTCCTCCCGTGCGACGACAGTCCTGATTTGAAAAGATTGATACTAGAAAGAAACAAAACCGAATAGAATGGAAAATAGTGGAAAGAAAATATAAAACAAAACTTGTTAAAGCTCCAAGTAATGAATATCTGAAAAAAAAAAAAAATTGGTGACCAAATTAAAAAAATTCTTGATGCTCACCACTGTCATAGCCTCGTATTGAACTCATAGATCTTTGCCTCTAGTTACCGGTATTACACACTGAACCATATACCGTTGAAGACACGTGCGTTCCTAGTTCTGGGACTTATAAATGTAACGACCCAACAATAGTTTTATTTACTTATTTTTACCAGTGCTCATATTGCAATTATTTCGTTAGCATTAATACATTTTTTACCATTGCTCATATTGTATTTTTTCGTTATTATTATAAATATTTTTACCATTGCTCATATTGCATTTTTTCCTTTTTTATTCATATTTTTACCAGTGCTCATATTGCATTTTTTCGTTATTCTCATTTCATATTTTACCAGTGCTCGTATTGCATATTTTCGTTATTATTATTTCATATATTTAGCAGTGCTCATATTGCATTTTTCGTTATTATTAATTCATATTTTTACTAGTACTCATATTGCATTTTTCGTTATTATTAATTCATATTTTTACCAGTACTCATATTGCAATTTTTCGTTATTATTATACATATTTTTACCAGTGCTCATATTTCATTTTTTTAGTTATTCTCATTACATATTTTACCAGTGCTTATATTGCATTTTTTCGTTATTATTATTGTATATTTTTACCAGAACTTATATTGCATTTTTAGTATTGTTATTCATTGATTTTCTCTAGCCCTCCTACTTTAACTGGTTCCCATACTCTATTCATCACTATGCTTAGTCGGCTAGGAGACTTTTGTAGTTTTTCGTATTTTTCAGTAATGTTTTTTGTCTATTATTTCAACCTGATCCCACAGGGGATGGCGATCTCACTTTTCCCTACATATGCGGTCAGTTTCCACTTATTTTTTCTATTCTCTCCTCGTGTTACCACTTTGTGATGTTCTTGCAGTTTTACCCATAGCTGCACCGGATGGCGTACACACAGTCCGTAGACATATTCTCCTTTCTGGGGGCATCTTACTCGGAAGAGGTATCTGCGAAGTGTTGAACCACTTTCGAAGGTTGTCCAGAATTTTGTATTTTCTCCGATAATCTCTTCACACAGAATGAAGCTGTTTTCTGAGTTTTGTTATCTTCTCGTACCCTTCTGTTCCAGTTTGTAGGAGCTGCTGTCATGTAACCGGGGTAGTCGTTACGTTGTAGGGTACTGCTTATACTGGCCATTTCTTGTTCATATGTCTATGGATCGACACTTATAACATTTGTTCGATGTTGTATTCAGCGAACGATCCCGTTCTTTACACATTATGGGTGATGGGAGTTGAGGTATTGTCCGGTGAATGTATGCTTGCCGTATACGGATGTCTTGAACCTATGCTCTGTTTGAGATATTAGTACATCCAGGAAGACCCATTTGTTGTTGTTTTCTATCTCTTTTGTGAACTATATCGATGACCTTATTAAGTTCACATGGTCTAGTAGCACCTGGACTTCTCCCTGGTGTGGCCAGAGGATGAAGGTGTCATCTACGTATCTCATCCACTGGGTTGACTTTAGTGATGTAGTTTCTAACTCTATTTCCTCAATGTATTCCATAGATAGGTTTGCCATAGATGATGATTATGGCGAGCCCATTGCTAAGCCCTCATCCTGTCGATATATGTTTGATCCCATTCCAAAGAGTGTTGCTTGCGTACAGAAAGTCAGCATATTCATCAGGTTATCTATTGCTATAATGATCTGTTCTCATATACTGAAAAACTGGAAGACCTCATTGCGAATGTTAGAGCAAAGTAAAGAAAAATCCTACAATGAAAACAGAACACAACCTATCACAGATCCTAATCAAGAACAAGGACCTCTTCGCACCTAAGACATATAGGAAGTTATCACAGCGTTACACCAAGCTACCTTTCACATACGGTCTCCTAAAACTTCCCAATCACGATATTCCTGTTAAGCAGATTGTTACCTTCCAAGGCATTGTGTGCCACCCTCTGAGTCGTTTCCTAGTAGATATAATCGACCCATTAATAAGAAAGATACGATCGTATGTCCAGAAATCCGCCCACTTCGTGGAAGTAATTAAAGATGCTCCCATCCAGTCCTAAACGTGGCGAGTTTGTTCACCAAGGTACCCAGGGAGGAGGTACTCTCGGTAGTAAGGGACTGAATAGCCACGGATTCATCCATAGGAGAACGGACCAGTATACCAATAGAAAATCTAATGGAGATGCTGATTTCTGTGGTGGGAGTTGAATTTGAGTTATTGTCCGGTGAATGTAGGCTTGCGGTATACGGATGTCTTGAACCCATTCTCCGTTCGAGATATTAGTACATCCAGGAAGGCTGGTTTGTTTTTTTCTCTCTCTTCATTGTGAACTCTATCGATGATCTTCACATGGTCCAGTAGTAGCTGGACCTCGTCCTGATGTGGCCAGAGTATGAAGGTGTCATCTACGTATTTCAAACAGAGAGTTGGCTTTAGTGATGTTGATTCTAATGCCATTTCATAAAACTATTCCATATATAGGTTTGCCATTGCTGGTAATAATGGCGAGCCCATTGCTAAGCACTTTCCTGTCAATATATGTTTTATTTTATTCCAAAATGTGCTGTTTGCGTACAGAAAGTCAGCATCTCCATCAGGTAATCACCTGAAGAAGGCCGGAGTGTACAACCGCTGAAACATAGTGAATATAGCAATGAAGATGAAGATAGCAGTCCGAATAATATAAATAATGCAAGTAGTCAAAATGCCTTATCTCAGAGATATAGACAGGTCCTGTAGAAGGCCAGAGCATACAACGGCCGAAACGTTGTGAATATGGCAATGAAGATGAGGATAACACTCCGAATAATGTAAAAATTCAAGTAATCATAATACCTCATCTCAGAGATATAGACAGGTCTTGAAGAAGGCCGGAGTGTGCAACGGCCGAAACTTTGTGAATATGGCAATGAAGATGAGGATAACAGTGAATAATGTGAATAATGTAAGTAATAATAATCTCGAGGATATAGACAAAAATTAATATATCAAGCCGTATATATTCTGTGCTGTAGCATGATACACTCGATACCGAAACAGAATAGAGGTCCTGATCTGAAAAACAAAACAAAAATAAAACACTGGTAGTCACACCACATGGCTACACTAAGCTCAAGATACCCATGGAATTGTAACATACACTAATAGACATCCGTGGCATTAAATATCTGTCTGTAGACAAACACTAACGAAGCTAAAAAGGAAGTTATAAAGGAAGTTATAAATCAGGCTATGGTATAAAAAAAGCATCTCGTGATATTGAGGCTGAATTATTTGAAAACAACGAACGCTCTACCCGAAATTTGGAAAAAGTTTCTAAATTTCATGAAGGATTTTTAGAATCCAAATTGCATTTCAAAAAGTATCGAGTTTGAATCCACTGTAGAAACAAAAAATTAACCACCAAAACCTCCCACATACAAAGGTATCATTATTGGATCTATTATGTGAAGATACTAATGAACATTGTACTAATTAGGCTCTCATCTTTTTATGAACGTCAACTTCTTATGATTCAGATAAGTGGTGCAATGACGGCATATTTATCGTCAAACAACACAAAAAGAATTCCTTCAGTCAGTTATGCGCCATGCGTGATACACACGAAGTAGATCATGTATCTTTCGATACATGACTGACGAGGCATATTTTTCCTGCAGTAGGTTTCCATTTTTTTTCTGTGGTAGACCAGTTGCCATCCAAGACTATAGAACCCGGGCTGTCCTGCTATTTACCCATAAGTGTGGTGGGGAAGAAAAGTATTCATACCTTTCCCAAAAGTATTACCACGTAAGTGAATGTAATGGATTTGACTGGAATTCGAACTCGGTTCTCTGATTCCTCAATCCGAGCCGTTATCCATTACTTCACTGTATAGTAGACAATAAAATCTTTAAAAAAATAATAATAAAATCAAATTATAATAAAATAAATATCAGTCACTTATTTGCCATGCGTGATACCGTGATCTTCCCATAGATGACTGAAGAGGCAGATTTTTTCCCCTCAGTAGGTTGCCATTGGTTTCTGCTGTAAACCAGTTGCCATCCAAGGCTAAAGAAACCAGTTTTCCTGCTATTTACCCATAGCTGGAAGAGAGAAGGATTCATACCTTTGCCAAATGTTTTAGCGCATAAGTAAATGTAACTGGATTCGACTGGGATTTAAACTCGGCTCCCAGCTTTCTCAATCCGTGCCGCTTTACCTCCCCAATAAAAAATTAAATTCTTGCTATATGAATCTGACAGCAGTATTCGGCCATATTAATAGAAACTTATTCCTTTCATGAACGACAACCTAGCTTTCAAACTCAAATTATATTGTCTAGATCAAATACCGGAACAGTATAGATCCTCAAAGTTGGATATGTCAGGCGTGAACCGCAATACGAGAACTTTCCTATCCTCACTATTTACATTATTCAGACTATTGTCCTCATCTTTGTCGTCATATTTATTACAACGATTCGGCCCTTCAGTATCTGACTATATTGCTGAGATGAGGTATTATGTACACTATTTACATTATTCGGACTATTGTCCTCATCTTTGTCGTCATATTTATTACAACGATTCGGCCCTTCAGTATCTGTCTATATTGCTGAGATGAGGTATTATGTACACTATTTACATTATTCGGACTATTGTCCTCATCTTTGTCGCCATATTTATTACAACGATTCGGCCCTTCAGTATCTGTCTATATTTCTGAGATGAGGTATTATGTACACTATTTACATTATTTTCAACATTTCGGCCGGATAAAGTCGTTGGTTAGATGCAGTGACAGGACCGAAAGAGTGTGAGTTCAATACCCGGTTAAGGCATTGGAGAACTTAATTAACCAGAGATAACTGTTAACTGACATCCATTAGACATGGCACGTGGAACTTGATCAGTCTACCCCAGTGAGCGAAATAAAGGGTTCAGTTCGACATTCCAACCACCTGAAGAAGGCCGGAGCGTACAACGGCCGAAGCGTTGTAATAAATATGGCGATAAAGATGAGTCCAAACAATGTAAATAGTGTAGATAATACCTCATCTCAGAAATATAGGTACATATTAAAGATGTTTCTTGAAGCTTTTATTTTAATATTCATATCAAGCTAATAGATTAAATTTGATATTTCGAATAAGCAACATACTTTGCTCCATTTGAAAAACTACTTTTTTTTAATCCGTCAGTTGCTGTTTATTTAAGGTGCTGACGTACTGTCAGCGTGATGACTGATCTAGTTTTGTTCTAATATGACTTTATCTGTAAAACATCATTTAAGAAAATGACGTGAGCCCATTTTTATATCAATTTTAAGTACTTAGTAATCGTAAAAATGTAAGAAAATATTCTAAGTTACAGATAAAGTCCTATTTTTTAAACAAAATTTCGAATGTAGTAGAAACGAGTAAAAAAATTAATGAAATAATCAAAAACATATTTTGGTCTTTCTCTTAATAAAAATATAAACTTTTTTTTACGATAAAACTTTGTTTTTAGCAATTTGGGGCTTTTCTAATCAGTTTATGCTCTTTTTTCAGCAAGTTACTGGAGGTACCTACTTTCATTAAAATGTTTATTTGGGCAGCTTACCAGTCTGTTCTCCTTTATCTTCTTCCTCAAGTCTTCAATATGGCGGCGAAATATTCTACTGTGCTTCCTTTAGTCACAAAACGAAGTCCGACTTCCTTTTACTGATTTTTTATTAGGAGGCTGATAAGTTTAGTCTCTAGTTCGCAGTAGAATTAAGCAAAGGAACAAACGTAGATTACATGAACTGAACACGGCCCAGTTAAATTAAAATATACTACAAATATGTAAATAACACTTTTGTATGCTTGTGGGCTAAGAAGAGGGTCTATTCCTAAATGTCCCTTCCGTTTTGGGGCCGGTGAGTCTTAATTATTATAGATCGTCCCAAGTCTGACAGGATAAACCTGAAGAGATGGAAGTGATAGTAATGTATTAAGGGAATTTACGGGTACGCAGTCGATACATATCGGGCAGTGGTCTACATGAAGGGCCGATAACTCTAATCTTTCAGGAAAACCTCATTCAGTAAGCCGTTAATATGAGTCGCTCTTGGTCTTTGTATTGGGGGAGAATAAAAAAAAAAAAAAAAAAACCAAAAAAAAAAACACCATATTTTATAATAATACGTGCATGTAACCAGTGCTACAATATCTGGAAATGAATATTGAAATTTCTAGAAAATGATAAACAGTTCTGGCATTCTGTTACCCAGCAGTAGATAGACTTGTACTTAGAAATTTTGTAAATAATTTTCTCTCTTTAGCCGAGTAAAAATAGAAAAGTTTTAAAATTGCATTTTACGCCATCAAAGAAGGTCACAAAATAGACTTCGAGCAAACTGAAATAAAGTTAACCAATGGACACAAATTCAACCAAAGTCGGGTAGCTGAACAAATAATAATAGCAAGTACCGAAAATATCTTTAATAGAAGTGATACAGCACAGCATGGACTTCCTTATTTCAACGGAAAATAAGAAACGAAAAAAACTAGGTCTATTTTTTTCTAGGCTGGTTTGGAAATAACATTTCCTTCTTTAAGCAATTCTCACGCTTTCAGCTTACGCATGTCTCGCGAACTCAGTTCGATCGGATATTTTTTTAACTTGAATTTATAACGCATAGAATGTAGCTTAGTCATTGTTTCATTTATTTCTCAAGAGTGATCAAGGATTGCAAAAGCTTTCCGAAATAAATTATCCTTTGGAATTACACGTTTTGATTCTTTTCAATTCAACTTCACCAACGGAATCAAGCGTTTTTCTAATTAGACAAAATCCTATCTTTAAAAGAGAACGTGTCCTATGTTGTAGGATGATAAACATTTCATCTTCGGTTCGAGTTAAAAATGTGATGTGGACCCAAAGTTGTGACCACGGAAGGAAAACACGGAACACGGATTAGAGGTAAGAAAGATATATTAAACAAAAAGGTTACAAAGATAGTGTAAGTGTAAGCGAAGCTTACTATGTGATAGTGTCCAATATTGGTAGTCGTACGCGGCTGATACTACGGTATTAGAATACTCTCTCTCTCTCTCTCCTCCCCTTCTTCTTCTCTGTAGAGTGTTATATCGCACACTTTATATAGTCCTGGAAGAGTCCATGCTGTAGGTATGTTACGGTCTCACAACAAAAAGCATCATAATATTTGTTTTGATAAATATTTTCTAGATTGACATCCCTGCATCCGTTGGTGGGGAACACATCGCGCATGGTTAATATGTAAGTGTGTATTCCGAAAGCGAACGACAGTAGTAGTTCAGAAGCTAAGTATAGTATTAATAATGTAGAGAATTGTGCTAGAAACAAAGAAATGAGTGGTGAAATGCTATATAATAACAGCCCTTCTATATAGCAGGGGATGATGGACTATCTCCTCAAAGGTGAGGACAACAGCACCGTGGTCCTAGAGAGAGGCACGCTGACAATTCCATGGACGCAACATTTGAGCATTGAGGAAGTTTTAAGGAAACTGGAAACAAAGAATGGTAACATGTACAGAGAATTAGAAAGGGAAAGCTGAAATTTATTGAATAGATAATGAGGATGAAGATGAGGAATACTTGAATGCGTCACTCATAGGATACATCGAAGGTAAAAAAGACGGGTAAGGATGAGGTCTACCCACCTGATCAGCTTGTGTGAATGGATGTTGGAAAGGCACATAGAAGAAGATATATATGAATTAAAAGACGTTATGTGAGACAGATTCTTTATAAATCAGATGTATTGTATTTGTTTTGTCTAGAAATGAATATAAAGTCATTTCTAAAAGATCACACGATTGCTCTAATATGCTTTGAAAACAGTTTTTTTTTTATTCCAACGTTTAAGTCAAGAAAAACTCATCATAGTATCTGCATATGTTGGTGAGCAACATAAACTACGTTTGGGAAATATACAATAGCGAAATACGAACGCGCATTGGAATAGCAAAGATGCTTTCAAAAAGCTCAGCATGGAGAAAGAAAAAAAAATATCGCTCGAAACAAAGAGGAGAGGCCTGAACAATTAGAGAATACTAATTCTATTATATGACACTGAATGATGGACTAACACGTAAGCAACAAAGTAGTAAGGGAATTAGAAATAAGATGTACTCAGAATAAACAAAAAGGAGCTGACATTTCTTGGATACATAATGAGGAAAAAGGGTTTAGAGAATATGAACCTCACAAGACATATCGATGGCAAAATCGACAGGGTAAGTATGGTAAAGCGAGAATTACGAGGAATGGAAAGCAGAGAAAAGTTACTAATAGCTAAAAGGGATAGAAAGTTGTGGAGAGCCACGATCGTCAACGATCTGGAGGGGCGCGACACATAGAAGAAAATGAATATGAATAGAAGGAAGTAGTTTAGTTCTTGTCATGATCGATTAATTTTCTTCTTTGGTATTAAACATTTCGCCTCGTACCTGCGAAAGATAATCAATGATAATTGTTTCTGACAGCGCTGCCATAATTTATCAACTTTGATGAGGAAAATAATTTAAAAATCTATTATCTAGCCGTTAAATAAAGATTCATGTGTGCGCGTGAGTGTGTGCAAGCCCGAAGAGGGTTTATGTCCACTCGTGTGTGCGTGCCTCTAGGTTCATCGCGTATGTGCGCATTTGTGTACTTGTGTGTGTATCTGTGTGTTACTATGCTCAAGTACATGTGTGTGCGAGTCCTGAGCGCATAGGCAACTAAATTACTGGTGGATTGATCTTAAACTTCATTTTTGAAACGAAGTAGATATACTACGATTGCTTTCATTTTTTTTTTATTTCGAGAAGGTTTTGTTTTAAAAAGTTTATAAATGTTTAAGATGGTAGCTTGGGGTCAAAATTAAGCGAGTATCCGTGTCAGAAAATGTCACGTTTACTTACCCTTTTTAAAATATCGTAAATTTACTGAACCAAATGATAATCACACTCAACAATTGGACATAAATTATTGTGTGAAATATTCGTCAAAAAAATATCATCCACAATGTAATTAATTGTTATTTTATTTTTTATAAATCTTATTGATGTTCATTTGATTTCAGTAACGCTGTGTGAAATTTGCTTTGGTTGTATTTGAAAAAGGAAATGCGAATCTTTTCTTTGAGCTTATTAAACAAATCAACATTCGTCTTTAAAAAAAAACAATAATTAAAGAGAAAAGTGTCTTTGAAGTTTTTAATTATCGGATTTACTTTTGTTATATCACGTTTCTCTTTCTTTCTTTAATTTGATAAGACATTTTTATCTTTCGCTATGTTTCTTTCTTTCTATCGATATGACAATTTCTTTCTTTCTTTCTTGCTTCCTTTCGATATGACAATTTCGTTCTTTCTTTCTTTCTTTCTTTCTTTCGACATGACAATTTCTTTCTTTCTTTCTCTCTCTCTTTCTTTCTTTCTTTCGATATGACAATTTCCTTCTTTCTTTCTCTCTTTCTTTCGACATGGCAATTTCTTTCTTGCTTTCTTTCGATATGACAATTTCTTTCTTTCTTTCTTTCTTTCTTTCTTTCTTTCTTTCGATATGACAATTTATTTCTTTCTTTCTTGCTTTCTTTCCATATGAAAATTTCTTTCATTCTTTCTTGCTTTCGTTCGATTTGACAATTTCTTTCTTCCTTTCTTGCTTCCTTTCGATATGACGATTACCTTTCTTTCTGTCTTGCTTCCTTTCGATATGACAATTTCTTTCTTTCTTTCTTTCGATATGACAATTTCTTTCTTTCGATATGACAATTTCTTTCTTTCTTTCTTTCTTGCTTCCTTTCGATATGACAATTTATTTCTTTCTTTCTTTCCTTCTTTCTTTCGATATGACAATTTCTTTCTTGCTTTTTTTCGATATGACAATTTCTTTCTTTCTTGCTTTCTTTCGATATAACAATTTCTTTCTTTCTTTTTTCTTTCTTTCGATATGAAAATTTCTTTCTTTCTTTCGATATGACAATTTCTTTCTTTCTTTCTTTCGATATGACAATTTCTTTCTTTAATTCTTGCTTTCTTTCGATATGACAATTTCTTTCTTTCTTCCTTTCAATATGACAATTTCTTTCCTACTTTCTTGTTTCTTTCGATATGAAAATTTCTTTCTTTCTTTCTTGCTTCCTTTTGATATGACAATTTCTTTCTTTCTTTCTTGCTTCCTTTCGATATGACAATTTCTTTCTTTCTTTCTTTCGATATGACAATTTTTTTCTTTCCTTCTTGCTTTCTTTCGATATGACAATTTCTTTCTTACTTGCTTGCTTCCTTTCGATATGGCAATTTCTTTCTTTCTTTCTTTCTTTCTTTATGACACTTTCTTTCTTTCTTGCTTCCTTTTAATATGAGAATTTTTTCTTTCTTTCTTGCTTTCTTTCGATATGACATTTTCTTTCTTTCTTTCTTGCTTTCTTTCTTTCTTTCGATATGACACTTTCTTTCCTTATTTTATTCTTTTTCTCTATCTTTTTTAAGGTATAGTAAATCTTTTACATTTGTTTTTTTTCCTTTTCTTTTTTATGTTTCGTTTTTCTTTCTTCTGTTACTTTTAATACAATGTATTTCTTTCTTTCATTATATCTATTTTTTTTCTTTCCTTCATTCTTTATTTTCTTTTTTTACTTACTCATCCCACTTTCTTGTTCTTTTTTCTTTACTTTTTATACTACTTTTATTTCTTTCATTATAGTATTTTTCTTTCCTTCTTTCTTTCTTTTTTCTTTCTTTACTACGAGATGTCTCTTTCTTTCCTTTGTTTAGCACTTTCTGTCTGTGTTTATTAAGTTATACCACGATTTTTGCTTTTGGATTCTTTCTTTACTTCCTTGTGTGTGGCACCATTTACCAAGGCAAAAAAAGAAAAGAAAGGAAAGAGAGAAAGGAAAGAAAGGAAAAGAGAGGCGAGACCCAACCGTGGATGATAAGTAAGACACCCACGACCAAGAGACAATGGATAAAGGATATTTTGATAAGTAACAAATGGCGAAGAGTGTCATTACAATGGCAGGGAAATTCTGAGTGGATAAGGGAATCAGATGTGTTCTGGCGACGAGCTTGTGTTATCGGGGATACATAAACAAGCCGCTAATGCGGGAAAACATCTGATTAAGCAAACCACAGACCGACTAGCCAAAGAAAAATCCAATTGAAAATGTTATTTTGATAATTGACAAAAAACAGGTGAACTACAGGGCTTTGGATAGATATGAAAAATTAATTGTGTCAAAAACGCACACGAGGTGGCGACTGACTGTTTTTCTTTTGACAAGACATCTTTAGCTGCGATAATAAAACTATGTTATCAGTAATGTTCACCAAAGAGTGAATGGAACCATAGAAATGTTTCTTTTCGAGGCGACGGTCTGGCCGTGTTACATAGATCACCTATTCTGATAATTAGCGATAATCTGACTGACGAAGTCCAGGTGAGAACAGGAGTTATGACCACCACCGATCGCATTGTTCTATTTGCGGCCAGAGAAAATGAGAACTGCGATTAAAAGAAAGAAAAGGAAAAGAAAAAGATTTTTTTTTTTGTAAGCAAGATATTTTTTCCCCTGAAACAAAGCCCGGCTGGATATTATTGGCCGAGTGGTGATCACGTGACGCAAGGAGGAAGCTGTCGCCGCCCATCTAGAGGATGGGTATGAGAGGTTGCTACGAAGAAGTGGGGAGGGCAGTTCACGCCCCCTCTGAAGTATGGTGAGAAGGTGGGAGTAAGAGAAGGCTCCCAAAAATGGAAGAAGTGGAAAATTCCTAACCAAAAATAAAAGAAGTGGATATGTATTTAGAATTATTGAGGAACCCCTGGCGCCGACAAACCCACCCCGGTTTTGGTCGGCGTCCATATAAGCAAAGTCGCAGCGAGTGAAAATCATTTCCAGCAGAGAGTTCCAGCAGAGAGTTTCAGAGTTGAGTTCGGGAGAGACAGTTCCCAGAGTCAGTCTCCAGTGCTCAGTTGAAGCAAGCCTCGCATCGGCTGACCAAGATTCGCGCAATTTCCGGACTCATCTTCAATCCAAGAACAATTATTTTGAAGAGCGACTTAGATCTAGACCACCAAAATAAGTTTTTTTTTTCGACTTTCGCCCGAAGACACACCAAAAAAAAAAAAAACAATTTCTTAAAGAGCAAACAACTTGAAGCGTTAAAACTCGCCTAACGGAAAACAACGTGTCACAATCCATAGAACGGGTCGGGAGATAGACGCAGTCCTATGTATCCAACAACTAGACATAAAGTTTGTTATCCTTTTCTTTGATACCTTGAACTTTTGAGTTATCATTTTATTTCTTTTATACGTATTTGTGCGATACCACCCCCGCTTGGACCCAACTTGCATTGCGGCCCCAACGACTGATTGATTTCGTCTGCCTAAGATCGATTCACAACGTGGGTAGGCGGACTGGAGATCAACACAGTTACTTTGGTAACCAGGCGTTGGAAGCTAATTGGGAACGACGAGGCTGATATCGGATCTAACCAGATTCCCATCCGAATCACCAAAAGGATAAAACGTCACATTTGGGTGCCGCGACCGATACCAAGCCAGTTGGTCGTCACAGGACGGGATAACACGACTGACGCGACAGGCGGACGTCACGTTTGGAGCGGCGACACCCGAACGAAGCAGTGAGGAGCGAGCGAAGGCTGTGTTCAGGGACGTCACAGTGTGTATTTTAGTTATTTGTCAATTTGTTTCTTTTCTTTTTTTTTTTTGTTTTTGGTTTCTTTCTTTACTTTCTTCTGTCTTTTTTTAACTTATCTTTCTATCTGCTGATGTTGTTAATATACTCATCGTATCGCACTTTTGAAAACCATATAGTGTTGCAGTTTTTTGTGTATATCTATGTACTAGTGAGTTAGCTCTAATGACTTGACTCACTTTATAGTCCACCAATAGAAGGTTAATCAATCAGAAGACGTAGAACATTAAATCCGTCGTGTATAAAGGCGGTCATTTTGTTCACTCTACCCGAATGTCCAGTGCCAGCTTGTCAGGCGAAGATGAACACAAGGAAGAACTACGCTCTGCTACTTTTACCGGGATATCCACTGCTAATCAACGCTTTCCTACTGTCTTCGAAATATTCACTGCTAACCTCTGGATTCTATACTCGAAGACGACCGTCATCATGAACAACGTATAGAATTATCGTCCAGTCACTGAAATTAAGCAGCGTGGATCTTGGACACTACTCAGATGGAAGAACTGCCTATGTAAAAGTTTTTAAATCCTACGGAGTACGAAAGCGTCTTCCAAGTTGCCCGAATATAGAACGATGGTGTAAGCTGATCAACAAACATGGAAATATCAAATCAAAGATTTTCACCTAATGATGTTCTCCATACCATCAACAATCTTGGAGTGATAATATAGCAGTTTTTATGTGACCAATTCACTGGCTTAGTACAGGTGGTTTTATATATTCATAGAGGTATATAAGTACGGCCATTAAGAGATAAATATTTCAAATAAGTGCGTAATTTACTGTACGTGGAGACAACGAAAAGATGATCATCATTAATATGCTAAGATGATATATACATTTTAACTGTGTTTTGAAGGTAATTTACTGGCGAAAATAGTCGTTTTTCGACAGGAAACATTCGACAATCATTTTTAGAACTGTCAGTATTAGTGGTCGAAATTTATAAAATCATTCTCTTAAAAAACTGAAATTATACTTCTAAAATACACTAATTGTTGTCACTCTCTTTAATACTGATGGGAGTCTTTTTATGTTTGGTAGTGTGGAAAATTAATAGTTTGATTATATCATTATGTTCTCTTATAGTTATGATATGTCCCGGAAGGGGATATATTTGAATGAAGTAGCTAAGTGGTTTTGGCTACTATAACCAAGTAGAATACGGTAGCAGTAATCGACTGGTTCGCGTCATAGTCGCAGGTAAGAAGTGTAGATCAATGGCGTAGTCCAATGGGCGTCGTTATAGACTTAGCTCTCAGACTAAGGCTTTGATTCTGTCGTACCTACTTGTCCGTCGATATTTATGACGGACGCCAGCCAATCATATTCCAGTGAAGGGGAACACAGGTGTATGCATATTCCATTATATCAAGTTACTTGTGTCACCCATTTTCTTTATGGCTGTTGAAATCAGCAAGCGGTGTGGGTAATGTTATTTGATCAATCTGTTTGTAGTTTTGCTCCAACAGTTAATAGGGTTAATAGGTCTGAGAAAAATAGAGTTTTAACTAGGATTTAAAGTTGTTATTTCTTTAAGACCATTTTTAATAACTGACATGAGGAAACGGTTGTATCCAGATTATATATATATATATATATATATATATATATATATATATATATATATAAGAAAGACCAGTAAGATATATAATCCGGTGTTTTTATAGATATTATTATTTTTACAAAATAGTGCTCAATGTAAATTTACAGAGCATTAATATTATATATTAACTGATATAAAAAGTTTTTCGATACACAGTAATAACCATGTTTCAAAAATGGAAGGTAAAAGCTTCGAATTTAATTTTGTAATTAAATTAAAAAAAAACATTGGTTTCCTTTCATTTCGTTCATTTCGTGAATTTTAAATTTACTCATTTTTAAAGGCACAGAAAAATTGATAATTCACTATTTCCGGTGATAGTCTATTGCTAAACACAATCATCAGGCCTTTTGCGTTGTGTTATTGCTCGACTATTTATATATACAGATC
>CAHIKZ030005465.1:1152500-1190000 GCA_903632075.3 Acanthosepion pharaonis | reverse complement strand
ACCGTTAGTAAAAGTTTCTTTTGTCCATTTGTGCTTAATAGTGGAAGTCACTTCACTTTTTGTTTCCCAGTCAACTTTGGTCTTCCAAAATATAAATGCAATGTCAATCGTTATCTGTTGTTCACTTAATTCTTGTTCTTTATTGTTCTCTTGCCATTATGCTATTTTTCATATTCCCTGATACTCTGTAAGCCCTTGCGTCTTAGTGGCTTTACTGCCTTGTTTGGGGTTAAATGACATATCTTTGTTTAATCTAGGACCTTAGATTGTCCTCGTTTTGGCGATTAAGCCGAAGGATATTGCGTCTAGTACTTATTTTAGTATTGCTCAGTTATTACTCTCCCGATTTCTATTTAGATTAATTCTGTACCACCCTTCCCAGGGACTGGAGTCACAATTACTCTGTCGACAAATTCAGAAAGTAATGTTTTGATCAACTAAGCTATTTTCCGTTGGGACATTGCTGAACCAAAAACTCTGAAACCTTAAACCAGCAGATTCTAGAATATAAATGAATATTTCTGATAGAGTTTTCCGGAAAACGAATGATGTCTTGTGATAATTTGTTGAGTTATAAAGAATAATTAGGGTCGACGTATACACGAGGCCAAGCGCAGATAAATGTCTCCTTGGCAAAATAACCAGTTTCGCTGGCCACGACACCAAACCAATTTGTCTTGAAGAACATCAATCAAATTCCAATTATCCCCTAATCTAACAGGTCGTCAGGCTACGATGGCGCTTCCTTTATTTCTCACAGCAGTGGGGATTGCCTGGCACATAACATACGTCAGGTTATAATGGCATGCATGTTAACCAGAATGAGAGAGTATGCCCTGATGTAATATGTAGGGAAGGGTGGTTTCATGCCTTTCTCAACATTATACTACAAAGTGAACACAGACATATTCAGTCTGAATTTTGAAACTTGATTCAGTTTTCAGTGTATTGAATATTTAATACATGTTAACTTTCATTTGAGTAAATACAATAAATGACTGGCAAAATGTTCCTTTCGTTTTGGTTTTTTGATGGCGTTAGGAGCATTTAATTTTAACGATATAATATCAATAACGATGGCTTTGGATTTTGACATTTTTTTGAAATTGCCTGATTTTTTATTATTCGTTCTAATATTCCAGAGGAAAACATAAGTAACATTTTCAGTATATTTAAAAGTTTGTCAGTTCGCGAAATTTACAGAACGTTTTTATGTTACTCAAAGACAAAAATAAAAGATATGTGTAGTTTATGGATAAAGTACTGTGAATAAACGTTCTCTTTCTGACCATGAGACCCGGGTTCGAACCTCGGCACGGTTGACTTGGCCAGGAAGGTGACTTCCTGATGTTATCGGTCTGGGGATGACCCCAGTGTGCAACATTTTTGGAAAGTGCCTGAAAACTATAATACGGTTTGATCCTAGCGTTGTGAGGGAATTTGGGTATACGGCACACTTGGGGGCCATCGATAGCTGTGCTAGTGCGAAGTTACCTTTCATCTTGACTGAGGTTTTGAGTGTGCTGTTCTTTTTCAATTTGTTGATCACGCTAGATAACACGTTCTTTCTCAGAAACTGTAACTAAGGTCTGCTCAACACAGCTGGAGTATAAAGCACAACTTGGCTCTGTGGGTGTTGAACAAACACAAATGTGCCTGATCGAGAGTTTGCAATAGGGATTGGCTAGCCACGCTAGTTGACGGTTATCCTCGAATACAAGGGCTTGTCTATTAATTATTATTATTATTATTATTATTTGTCTCAACGCTGGTGTGATGCGTCTAGTGTGGTAGTCTGTAGTGGTAGTACTTGTCGCTTCTCGCTTTCAGTTACCGCCGCTGGCTAGCAGAAATGCGAAAAGGGGAGCTGAGTGCGTAAGTCTTCTCCTGCCAGTATATATAGCCTCTTCATCAGCAAGCCCTATGTAGTGCCTCCTCGTCGGGACATATGGCAACCGAGCATCTCGCTGTCTCGGGCTAAACTACAGGGATGGGGGAGGAGTTCGGTCCCCTTAACATGCGGCATGCAGCCCCACCGGTAGGTAGAAATCTTCGGGAGAAGAAAGGCTAAGGAGTAGACCCTACACAAATCCGAAGTGGAGCCCTTAAGGCGGATGGACGGCACTTTGTGCTACCTTCCGGCAACTCTTCCGGCCCGGCTGGTACCAAACTGTATTGGATCATCCTCTCTTTGGACTCTACTGGGAAGGCCGAGAGGGTGAATTAGACGGCCGGGCAGCCCTAGTTTTCCATACATCCCGCCCAGGCTCGTCGCGCACTGGGCCTAGCACCTAAAGCGCTACTCCATCGTCTCCCGAGACGGACGGATGCCGAACAAGCGATTATTATTATTGTGAATAATCTAATGTGTCAAAAATGTTTTTTGAGGATTTGTACTGGCCAGTTCTGTCTGAAAAATAATTCGCAGTCGGTGAAAATTGATGTGCTTGTTAGCGATGAAATGAATGTGTTACGAAAGAATAATAAAATGTTGCGAGATTATTATCTTGTTACGGCTAGTAGTGATGTAGTAAAAGTAAAAACAAGGAATATATGTGTATAGATAAGTCATTCTTCGCATATACCTGTGTACAAATTACGTATGCCATTGGAGAAGACTTACATTTGAGAAGAATTCTATGGTGATTGTTTTTTTATTATTATGTATATAGTTTGATTTGTTTTGTTTTACGGTATGTCAACCTCTACGGGTTATTCAATGCCGATTAATGCTGGTAATATTATTTAATCCTTTCTCCCTAAACAAGGTAGGTGTTCCACTAGCACGCAAGGGGTTACAGAGAATGAGAGCAAGAGTAAAGAGGGGGGTGTTTAAGGAAAGGATATTGATATAGATATAGATTGTTTTCGTTTGCTATGTTTTACGGCATCTCAATCACAATGGATTATTTAATGCCGAAAAGATTTTAATTGCTTGTCATATTATTTAAGCCTTTCTCCCCAAGCAAGGTAGGTGTGCACCTAGCACGCAAGAATGAGAGCAAGAGTAAAGAAGGGGGTGTTTGAGAAATGGATATACATATAGATATATATTGTATACGTTTGGTTTGTTTTACGGCATATCAACCTCTATGGTTTATTTAATGCCGACAAGATTTTTATTGTTGGTAATATTTTTTAAGACTTTCTCCCCAAACAAGGTGGTGTGCCACTAGCACACAAGGGGTTACAGAGAATGTGAGCAAGATTAAAGAAGGGGGTGTTTGAGGAATGAATATAGATATAGATATAGATTGGACGCGTTTGGTTTTTTTTACGGCATATCAACACCTCAATGGGTTATTTAATGCCGACAAGATTTTTTTTTGTCACATCACAACGTCAGAATAAGATATTTGTGAAAAACAATTATAAAATAACTTTGATACTTTTTAGTCGGTCGGTGGTTAGCTGACAGAGAAGGTACATGTTTGCATGAGTACAATAAAATTACCATGAATATATATATATATATATATATATATATATATATATTATAATTATTTAAAAAAAAAATATGATTCCATCGCTAGACAGTAATTATCATGTTTCTAAAACAGAAGCTAAAAATTATCAATTTTGAACATAAACGCAATATCTTAATCGTGTTTTGAAAAATAAAAACATTATATAAGTACATACATGCAACAAACTATTTCTTATTTAACAGTTAAAATATTTAATCCCTGAAAATGGCTAAAGGCATAGCCGAAAGCGCTCGTATAAAAAGAACATTCGGACAGGTTTTATATAATTTATCATTTAAAAAGAAAAAAAAGTATTAGATCGCATGAGAAATTGTACGAAAAACTAAATCAAGGTACTTTGTCTGTCGATTCAATGAAATGTGCTTAAGTATGATTGCTGCCTAAATACACAAATATATATATATATATATATATATATATATATATATATATATATATATATATATATATATATATGTATCGAAGTGGTGAATGTATTATTAATAGATTCCACAAGAACATCCAAGATGGGAATTTATTTCGTTGTCTGAGTTCATAATTTGAGGACCGATTTTTTAAGCTCATTTCGGCTATACTATTTGCTTTTTTCAAGGATGAATTTTATTTTATTTTTAAATGAATATATGGATCGTTTTATGTATTTATTTAGATTTATAAGAATGTATCATTTTCCAAACACGGTTATCACATTTTGCCCGTGTTCCTAGTTGGAATTACTCAGTGTTGTCTTTTCTTTTTTATTAATAAAGCTTCCATTATTTTTACTCTTTTTGTACATGTGGGTGTTGTTATTACAATTGTATTATCAATGATTATGTTACGGATAGAGCTTGATAGGTCTCCATGTGTATCTAAATGAGACCTAATTGAGCTATGGTCAGAGAGAGATTACGGGAGTCCGCTTGTTAAACATGCAGTATATCCAATATAATTATTTACAAATAGAGTTACTTACGGGACATGTAAATGCATAAATAATATTTGTTCTGAAATTTGAACTTGCAGGTGAATTATTATTTATTTTTGACGATGAGGTTAGCAGGTTAAATTTTTTTTATAGTAAATAATTTAGTTTTCTTGTTTTTTTCTCGACTGCAGTTGTGTATTTCTTTATGATGCTTCTAAGTGCAGATTCCTTTTGCTTATAGTAACTATGCATTTGTTTTTGTAGATAATGTTAATGTTATTGTTTTTTTCTGTGTTCCATTTTTTCATTGGTCACCTTAGAAAGAAAAAGTTTTATATGGTAATCTATAAGATGGTTTGAAAAACCGTTATTAACAAGCATTTATTTCACGTTATTAAGTTCTTTAAAGAAAATCGCACGAGAGGATGAATTCACGTGCGCTCGCTTTAGGAAATATTTAATAACACCTATTTTATATCTGAGATTAACATCACGAATCCCGTGACCCATCAGGGTCGAAAAGTGTACCATATGTCCAAATAAAGTGAAAGAACAATCATGTTTAGAATCCACAGTTGTTTAGCATTTATTGTTTTAAAAAGTACTCGATACAACGTAGAGCATAATATTTTTATAATATGTTTATTTAAAAAAATATTTTACCTCGCGACACGGAAATTTCTATGTTGTGGAATTAAAATCTGTTCTATTTTCAAGCGACGTTGGGTAACTTTTACTCAACATCGCTTGATAATGGAACCGATTTGATTTCCGAAACATAAAAATTTCAGTGTTGCGATGTAAACATTTTAAAATTATATATATATATATATATATATATATATATATTGAACTTTTATATATTTATATAAGTGGACATTTGTCTAAATTTCTGGGATAAGGAATTATCATTAGTTACACTATTTATATTCAGACTATTATCCTTACCTTCATTGATCATCACCTGATGGTACAATCTGTTTGTTTCATGTTTAAACCCAATCATGGCCTGATGATTGCCCACATTGACTGGGGCTTTAGAATACGCTGTCTGTACCTCTGCAGAGGGGTTACACCACTCCCACCTTAATGAGACCACTTGTTTGTTGTGGGTGGCGACCCGTAATGTCTGGGGATGGCAACCTTTTGGTTGAGTGCTTAGATGTCCCTGATTACAACACATCACTTTTAGCCTTAATTTGACTATCGCTTATATCTATATCACTTTAGAGAACTTTTACAATACCCCAAATATGCAGCAGAAGAAAATACCATTTTTTTCCAATTTATAGGCGTTAGAAGGCGTTGGCTGAGTGACACCAGTTCGATTAGATATAGACTTAGATATGACGCTAAACATAGCAATTTGTACACAGGTGCTCACAGTCTGTCTCGAGTATACTGGTTTGTGTAGCCCTGACCTGTCAAGGCGACTAGGTTTGACACAACACAATGCTGTGCACCGAGACGGGTGAGAAGCACAGGTAGAATTAAATACTGATTTTCCAAGAGTTCTTGTGCTCATGTCCTTGGATGAAATTCCTATAGGAAAATTTTTCCTCTTGATTAAAAAAGTATTATCCAGTAGGATTAACCCCAAAACGCGTACGAAATTGGGAAATGGTAATTTGCTAGTAGACTTAGAAATAGAAACTACGCCAAGAGTCTAACCAAGAGTTAGACTTTCCATAACATCAAACATAAAAACCTTCCCCCATGAAATACTGAACTCTTCTAAGGGAATTATTAAATACAGGCACGTCAGGCTATATACCGGTTCCGTATAGGATACAGGTTCGATACCTGTCGAAGGACGAATATTTTTTATGAAAATTTCTCGGATATTCAGGCCGGTAAATGTTATTTAATAGATTATTATAAACAGAGCATTTACTTAAATATTTGTATCTATAAAAAGATTGTTAAACATAAAAATGTCTTTTTGGCTCCTGAAAAATTTATTTCAGTTGAGCTCTCTGGGGAAGAGGTGTGGGTTTGTAAACAGTGGCTATTATAGCTAATATAGCGAGACTCTTCGGCAAAGGTGAACTGAATCACTGTCGGTCACTGTGTGTGTTTATCTAAAAATAAATACGCTAAAACCATGCGCCGACGGCTTGGTGGTAGGATCGCCGATAAACACCAATTCAGTCGGGTTTCGATCCGAGATAGAGACAACCGGATGTCTGGCCACATTGAAGAGATGCGAAATAGTTTGTCTGTGGATGACGTTATATATATATATATATATAAAAGCAAAAAAGACAAAATCACCTCAACATAGAAGATTGTCTATTTCAAGCCGATCTGTAGATGGCTATCATCAGTCCCTAAGTGTCTGTCTCAGACACACACACACACACACACACACATATATATATATATATATATATATATATATATTAAAGAGAGGTGCCGCAAACGTTTTTGGTTGTAATGTGGATTTAAAAAAATATTATGCTTTATTTTCCATAATTTTACTACACGTGTTTCTGGTCTCGCGACCGTCTTCAGGTAAAAGCGGAGATTTCTACATATTATTAAAACTAATGTTTTTCTTATGTTTTTCATTGTTAAATATTCTCGAGATGAGACATTCTCTGTTTTTGTGTTAGCAATCCGAATGTCTTTCTTGAATTCGCAATGAAGAGTTCTGCGCGAAGGGTCATAAAACAATTAAGGTTGGTCTAAGAGAAATGATGAATTACTTATCGGTATTTTATCTTTTAATGTTTTACTGACCCCTGTGTGTTCTTGGATCTGTTTCCATTTTCGTGTGTTTCTGTCAGCATGCGTGTATATATGCGTGCGTATATATATACTGTCTTACTACGAGGAATTAGTAAACTCATTTGTACATATACACACATACATGCACATACGCACACACACACACCGTCCCACCACAAGGAATCAGTACATACACGCACATACATACACACACATACTTCCCAAGTTACATGGAACCAGTATACACATACACACACACATATACACGTATACACGTACATACATACACACGTGTTTCAAGTTTAAATGATTAGACAGATTACGTAGAATGTCTACTGCTGGTTGGTTGTAAGCTAATATAATCGGTTACATGGCATTTTATTGACGAAATGAGAAAAGGCAAGTAATCAATATTGTTTTGAGATCTCCGAAGGTTGACGAATTTATTGGGTCACTGTGTGATTTGTTTTTTGATTTGAATTATAACGAGATGTTGAGAAAGTAAACAAGAAAACAATTCAATTCAACACGAAATTGATTGTTTATAGAATGTTTGATGTAGAAACACATTCCGACAGGAAATCGTAATTCTTTGTTCATATATATATATATATATATATATATAGATAGATAGATAGATATAGATATAGATATATTGTTGGTTTATGATTAATTTCCCCGTTGTGTAAGCTACAAACACATTAGACATACACGCGCACGTAATTAAACAAACAAATACATACGCACACCCACAAGCACCAACATAAACATTTACGCCTGAGTATAGGCGTTCCGTATCGACCAGGAAATATTTTGTCATTTCCTCGCGAGAGAAAAACTTGTCTTTCTTTATTAATGTTAATTACAAATAAATAAAGAAATAAACGTATTATTTTCTACTCTCAGTGAAAACTATGATATCACAGTTCATCTTCCACGTGCCATGGCCTTATAGCCCGTTGGTGAACACGATTTTCCAAAACGTCTTCTCTTTTATAGCTCCGAGTAAAGTGTGTCATTTTGTATCCATCCTAGTCTCTGTTCTGCCAATGTTCTTCACAAGCTGATTGGGTAGATCACTTGCTACTTTCCTTTATTTTATTCCTTATTTTTTAATCAACTCATCCCAAGCAAGGCGATAATGCCACTAAGACGCAAATGGCTACGGGGAGAGAAAGAGAAGGAGAAGGAGAAGGAGTTATAAGGAACCAGAAACCGAATCCTAAACAAGAAAAAAACATATTAAACCTCTACCCACGTGTAATTAACAGGGGAAATGTGTAAACCGAACGATAGCTGAACCTTTCTACTCACCTTGACTCATAAATTCAACATGCCCTGTAAGTGACAAATTCACAAGTTTTATTTTTTCTGTACACTAAAAATTCTAATCGTTTCTTTATTTTAATCATAAGTGTTCTTTTTTTCTTGTAGTTGTAAAGAAAAGAGAAAGAAATAAAAACTGTCAACTTAGAGTGGCAACAAACGTCTGCAGTAGATTTCTTCTCGGCCGCAACACTCGTAGCCACAGTTCAAACGATAATCCGCTGTAACAGTCCAACAAGCAACGTAGAAACGACAAACTGGTGTCACACATCTGACCTTCACTTCTCACCAGTAAAAACGCGCGTTTGTCCACCAAGCTCAGAAAATATAATGCCACATTAGCGAAAAACAACAGCTTTTGTTCACCGAGATATCTTTCTGATTGGTCACGCCATTCAGAGGAGGGAACAACATTAGCATAGATTCTGGTCCTTAAAGTAGATTTTTGCTAAATACTTTTTGGTAATTTTTCTTCGGCAGATCGCACACAAAACACGAACTCTTTTTCGAGTTAGCTGATTATCTCTTTCATGGCATTTCTTTCTATTTCACTGAAAACATGATCCTTACTCACGTGTTCACTACTTGAAATTCTCATCATCATTCGGTAGAAAGGAATCACTGTTGCTTCAAGTCTCTTCTTCATTTCTGAGGAAATTGCCTGACATTCACTGCCGGATTGATATTATAAAAGAGTTCAGTACTTTTTTCCTTTGTTTTTAACAAACAAAGAAGTTACAATTTTTATTTATTCTAATAAAATTCATATTATGAGATAAAAGATTTGTAAAAGTAACCACAGAATAATCGATCCAGTAATCTCAGCAGTATTTCAGAATTGTTTGAATTTGAAGTAGTGATAAGGGCGCAAACATCCTGTTTGAGAGCCTGATAAACTATCTGTACGATTGGCACTTGTAATATCGTCGCACTAGACGTATTCTCTTATATTCCACACTATATTTCATTTAAGTGCACGACTTTTTCAATTAATAACAGCCAACCTGTGTGTGTGTGTGTGTGTGTGTGTGTGTGTGTGTGTGTGTGTGTGTGTGTGTGTGAATGCTCTCACGGGCGTGCCCTTGCGATTTTGCGCCGGTTTCTGAACCCTGATCCGAACGTCGACGTTACATTCTCGTGATGCTTGTACAAACTGCCCACCTAGTGGGTGTTTATATCTGTATGCCATGCGGCTCATTTCCACACTTGAAATCCAGGTGGAGCCGGCCCGCTCAAGTGAATCTACACTCAACGGTTGGGAGGCTATCTCAGGTCAAACTGGAGGAGAATTTATTAAAGAAATATTCAAATGATACTGTTTCACTAATAACTACATTTATCCTGACACAGCAAAAATAATGACACTGACAGAAAGAATGATATTATCATTGTCTTTGTTGTTTACTTCCTTACTTAGTTCGCATGTACGTTACGCTCTGGCAATACGTCATCAATAATGGACTATTCCGTTTTGATTGCAAGGAAAAATGGAAAGACATATCAGAGATGCTCTTTGGTTTCGGTGAAATAATTAAAGGAAGAATGACAGAATAAAAGAAAAGGTGATAATGCTCTCATATTTTTAATGTCTGCTTTAGTGAAATGAAAAAAAAACCTGTACAATTTTGAACCGTTTCATTTATACCCTCCTAATTCTCTAATTAATTAACTGCATTCATATTAATGATTGTTACTGAAATATTTTGATAATATTACTGAGGTCAATATTTAACGATACAGTATGGAAATGTCTACTTGTCATTTATATAAAACTTGCAAGGAACTTATTCAATCATTAACTCAAAATTTTTGATGCATTAGAAAATTCAAATAGCCAAACAGTGAAATATTTATGGGTACTTCCAGTGGATTTTATTTTACAATAAATGTTAAATTAATTTATTAAACGAAATATGTCAAAAGTTTATTTCGCTCAAGTGACTACACGGGGTACTTAATGCAATAATTGCGGGGGCATCGGAATAATGCTTGTCTTGCTTAATCAATTACGACTGAGTAGTGTGTTCAACCTTCATTGGGTGATCCATACTTTCGGCCTTGTGCCACATCGAAGCTAAAATTAGAAAACCTCTTAGGGTACTTCACTGTGCTTGTCCCGCTAGCGAGAATCCGTCAACATAACAAAAACAATATCTGCACAAGTGGCAGTACTTGACGTAATTTTCAGTTAATAGTATAAAAATAGCGTTCTCTAAATTCTTCCAGTTGCTAAGGACATTTTGTTTTTGTTATTATTAGTTAATTTGTTTAAATAAATTCATTTTGTTTTTTGCCTTGAGAAATTCCACGCGTCGGCAACTATTACAGTTTTCCTATTGTCATTTACATTTATAAATATGATAATATCTTTGATAGAGACATTTACAAATCCTTTCTTGAGGAGCAGCAAAAGATTTAAACTAGTTCTGCTTTTAAAGAGACTGAAATAAGAATTTGATTAAAACGATTTGCTAACAAAAACAGTTTCGGAATATTCCATAAAAAAATACAAGACCGGGAATTTCTTTAATGATTGCCAATAAAAATTAAGGAATCTATACTTTATCTTTAGTAGATACTGAATCTCCAGTTCATAATTATTTCCAGCATTTTATTTCTTCAATGTCTTAGAAATCTCTAAAAGTCAACAACTAACAGAACTGGCTGAGTATTGAAATGTGTCACGTAGATAAAATGGACACGTCTTATCCCTTAAAAGTTTCCTCTGGCTAAAAGAGAAAAAAAGTGAGATAAACTTTTCGTCCCTTCTTATACACTAATTTTGTCAAAACCACCTTACGGTCGGTGAGATTACCATCAAGTACAGACAAGAGGAATAATCCCAGAAAGAACTATTCGAGGCAAGAGACAGTATTAAAATCATGTATTTTAAATAATTTGAAACGTTTTGGTGAGGCTAGGATCTGCGCTTCTATGCAAAAAACATCGTTTGAAATGTTGTCAGAAGCGCAAAAAAAGACCGTAGGGAAAGCGAAATGAATCACCGCTAATTAAACAAAAAACCATTATTCATCCAAGGAAAAGGATGCTCTCTCTCTCTTTCTCTCTCTCTCTCTCTCTCTCTCTCTATATATATATATATATATATATATATATATATATATATATATATGATAATATGAAAATTTATCGGAGTTAACCGTTAGAAAAGACAATATTTATAAATGTACATGCCAATAGGAAAACTGAATTTATTTAAACAAAGTAACTAACAAGAACGCTATTTTTATACTGTTAACTGAAAATTACGCCAATTACTGTCACGTGTTAAGATATTGTTATTATTGCTGTGTAGATCGATTCAACCATTTTCTTTTGATATCACGGTATTGTTGTGTACGTTTGTTTGAGAGAGTAGTAATTCTGTTAAGAAAGGTGAAATATGGAAAAAGCGTAATTTTCAGTTAACAGTATGAAAATAGCGTTCTCTAAATTGTTCCAGTTGCTAAGAACATTTTGTTTTGTTATTGTTCGTTTGTTTTATAAACTCATTTCATTTTTTGCCTTGAGAAAGTTTACATTGGACGAAACGCGTCGGCACCTATTACAATTTTTTATATTGTCATTTACATTTATAAATATGATAATATCTTTGATAGAGACATTTACAAATTCTTTCTTGAGGAGCAGCAACAGATTTAAACTAGTTCTGCTTTTAAAGAGACTGAAATAAGAATTTGATTAAAAGGATTTTCTGACAAAATCAGTTTCGGAATATTCCATAAAAAAATACAAGTCTGGAAATTTATTTAATGATTGGCAACAAAAATTAAGGGATCTATACTTTCTCTTCAGTAGATAATGAATCGCCAGTTTATAATTATTTTCGGCATTTTATTTCTTCAATTTAAATCTCTAAACGTCAACAAGAACAGGACTGATAAAAATTCTGAGACGAAGTCAGAAATATGGCAGAATAAATTTGAACAGAAGCGATAATATCTATTTCAATAAAAATTTTAGGAAAGAAATTATCTAATTTTACTTATTCAGCTGCCTCAATATTCCTCGACACAATAACTTGATTTCGTGTCAAAATCCATGTTAAATAAACTACCTATATTTATTTTATGCGAATCGCTTATAAGCATATCGTTGGTCAGCAATACATTGTAAATTCGAGTTACAATTGTTTTGCAGCTTGTTTTCACCAGAGAACAAAGACACACATATAGAGAGTTAACAGTTGTCTAAGATTGAACCGATATTTTGTAGACAAGGACATTTTTTTATAACAAAAGCGTAAGAAAAAGATATTTTTCATGTCTCCTTTCTCTTGAGAATATTTTTTCTCTCTTTGCGAGTAAAGAAGATAAAAACAATTGAACGCCTTATCTGACCCTGTTAACAAGATATACTTAAAGATAATTAAATAATATCGAATAACACATTATGGATGCTTTGAACAAGAGAATTGATGTCATTCTTTGAAATAGTTACCATTCATTTTCGATTATGGTTTTGAATAATGCAAAACAGGACCAAATTCCCAGGGTCATATGCAATAGTTTATAAAGATAAATGGCCGACTTACCAGGTGGTCGAAATCAAATTAGCACAAAACAATTGATGAATGTTTAACAGGATTTTAATACGTACGTATAATACTTCTGTTTTGCAAAGTGTGTCAGAAAGAAACCTCCCACAGAGACAAATCGGTTTTCTATGGCACATAAATCGTTTTTCTAAGACCCACGAAAACAAGCAGATAAACAGAAAATTAACTTTTTCTTAAAAATTAAGCACGTATCCTTTTATTAAATCTCCTTATTGGGCTGTCATTGCATTTGACAGCGACATAGGCAGTTCGATTCCACCATCAAACGAGGATTTTGAATACTGTTTTTAAACTCAACGTCTACATGGAAAATTGGCACAGCAAACAAACATTGCAATGATTTCATCAAAGCATAATCAACTATGTATCACCATATTTATCAAACATTGCTGAATCTTTCTCTCTCGCTATCTATCTATCTATCTATCTATCTATCTATCTATCTATCTATCAATGTTCATATCTATCAATGAACGTTTATATCTAACTATTTATCTATTTATTTATCTTTATATCTCAGCCTCTTCCTATCTATCTATCTATCTATCTATCTATCTATCTATCTATCTATCTATCTATCTATCTATCTATCCCAGTCTGTTCAGAACCACCGCAAGGTAATTTGACACAGTCCTGTGAAGTTTTGTTGAAAATCGGTTGAAAAATGTAGAGAATCCGATCCAATATATAAACGTACAGACACACGCACACAATCTGCGTTTTATAATAAGTAAGATTAATAATACATTACCGTGATGTTTGATCTTATATGGATGAAAATATGCAAAACAGATGGATTGGATTGAATACCCACCTAGATCACCAGATTTGACACCCTTGAATTTCTTTTTGTGAGGGTTTCTAAAAGGCAAAGTTTACAGCAGGAAACCTAAAACAATTGCTGAAATGAGAATACCAGAGGAAATGATACTCGTAGGTCTATTTCTTTAAGATATGAAAAGTGTATTGAACAAAACGGCAACCAGTTTGAGCACTTGATGTGAACTCATCATTATATGAACATTCTGCCTTTGCCACAAGTAGCTTTTATCTTATTAAAGTTAATTTTCCATGTTTTTTGTATATTTTACTCTCAAATTCTTTAAATGTGTATTCTTTCTCTTGTATTAATCTTATTTACAAGTCAAAATACATAAATTGAATAGGTTATAACGATTCAAAGTGTGTATACATTATTTTGAGACAACCTATATATATATATATATATATATATATATATATATATATATATATATATATATATATATATATATATGTGTGTGTGTTACTAATTGAAGACTTTATTAGGTAGACACTTCTGCTAACTGTTATTGGCGCCTTTTGCCTTTAGGAATGCATCAGTTCCTATTGGCATGGGTACGAAAGATTCTTTCCAATGTTGATCCCACCAGGGGATCAGCATGTCTAATGAAAACATTTCCTAAAATTAGATAACTTTAGTGTATGCGACTGGCGATAGACA
Source organism: Acanthosepion pharaonis (assembly GCA_903632075.3). Classification (NCBI taxonomy): domain Eukaryota; kingdom Metazoa; phylum Mollusca; class Cephalopoda; order Sepiida; family Sepiidae; genus Acanthosepion; species Acanthosepion pharaonis. Next base: position 1,175,487 of record CAHIKZ030005465.1, on the reverse strand, counting down.
CTATTTAAACTAATATAAATCCTCTCATTTGGTCTCTTGTACGACACTGCATGAAACATCTCTTTCTATTTCTTTCTCTTCCAATGTTTCTAACTCTCTTTATATATATATATATATATATATATATATATATGGTTTGATGAAATCGTAGACAAAAATGAATCATAAACGACAACCCTTCATCTAAGCAGCTCAGAAAACTTAAGGATAATCCATCTGCTACTATTAAGTTTTTGGTTAATTTTGTTTAGCAGCATGTAAATATCTCTATGGTTATTTAATGCCGAAATCTAAATAATTCGAACATAGTTTTATGGCTTCATCAATTTATATATATATATATATATAAAACATAGGATGCGTCTGTGTGGATCTGTATCTCTGTCTTGTGATACGTTTTCACTCGAGATCCATCCTACCGATTTTAATCGATTTTGACCAAACTTGGCATATACATGACGCAATGTAAGAGATAGGTTTTTAGCGTAAAAAATCGATAATTTTAGGAAAATCAATAATCGGAAAAGCCTATCAAAAATCGATAAATTAAAATGTTTCCTTCCGATTTCATTCAAACTCGTTATGTAGGTTACGTACATCATGACGATCACAATTATACCTCATTTTTAATTCTACGCCACTGTGTTTAGCGACAACGAGCGAAAATCTAAAAAAAGATTGCAACGAAAATCGATTTCAACGTTAATTTTACACTAAAACCTCCCCCAATTTTCAAGCAATCTAATACAAACTTCATTTAATGTAACCAACAATAAGTTGATTGTTTAACAGCCATTTAACTGGATAATTGAGTCCAACCATATAGTGAAAACCCGCGAAAATAGCTTCTTTTTTATTTTTCGTTATCATTCAACCAATTTTCATCAAACTTAACGATTGCTGTATAAATGTCTCCTTTTTTACATCCCTAGTAGTACAGTTGCAAATTGGATTTCAAAAACCCCAAAACAAGTATGGTGTGAAATGGGTTTTCATGGTGCCTGTTTTATCGCTTCATGTTCTCAGTTAACTTCGATTAAATAAATACAGACTACTTCTGATATATCAGTAACTGCATTAATTCATAATGTTTTTAATGAAAGTACTTTAAAGTATAAGTAGTATCCTACAACGTAACAACTACTCTGGGTACATGGCAGCAGCCCCAATAAACTGGGATAGCCTGCTACACGAGGAGGGCAACAACACTCAGAAAACAGTCTGCTTGCCTTATGTGAAGAGGTTATCAGAAAAAATACAAAGGATCTGCGGTCCATATAACATCAGGACAACCTTCAAAATCTGGACGACACGTCGCAGATATCTCTCCCGAGTAAGACCGCGCATAGAGAAGAACATGACTAAAAACTGTGTGGACGACATCCCATGCAGCTGCAAAAAGAAATATAAAGGAGAGACAGACCGCTTCCCTGAACGTAAGGCTTCAAGAACACCAAAAATATGTAACACGAGGGGAAGTAGAAAAATCAGGCGTGGCTGACCCCATATGGAGAGAAAAGGGAGATCACTGCCCTCTGAGGGATCAGGTTGAGATCATAGACAAAGAACACCATTGGAAAATTCGTAAATTTAATGAATCAGCTGGGCCACAAAAATCTCCTGAGTCGACCAAGCATATAAATGAATACATTATGGGAACCAGTATTAAGGAGTGCCAGAGAAAAACGATAATAACAAAGAAAATTGCAATATGAGCTTTGGTAAAAATATGTAATGGTAACTGCAAGAATTGCAATACGCGCACTGGTAAAAAATCGTTGCTGTTGACATTAGGTTTATAAGCCGTAGGAATTCATACACAGATGTCCTCAAGGACACATGGCACAGTGGATCAAGGCGTTAGTGAGAGGACCCAAAGAGTGTAAGTTCAATACCTGATTAAGGCGGTGGAAAACTTGGAGAGTAGAATTAACATGAGATAAGTAATAATTGACATACATTAGACATGGCAGGTGGATCTAGAACAGTCTACTCCAGTGAGCGAAATAAAGGGTTTAGTTCGACATTTCAACCAGATGATGAAGGCCGGAGCGTACAACTTTGTGATAAATAAGGCAACAAAGGTGAGGACAATAATCCGAATAATGTAAATAGTGTACATAATACCTCATCTCAGAAAGATATAGGCAGATACTTTAAAGTAATTAAAGAAGACAGACTCTGTTACATTTAAACATCTTTGTTCCATTCTAATAAAGGCTTTTTTTCTGATCGGCCCACTGGATATGGCTGCGAGTAAAAAAAACAAAAAATAAACAGACCTTGTTGGTTCTTTTAAATCCAAATTGTATATACCAATGTTTTATAGGACATTTAAAAGCCTGTTTTGAAATACGAAACAAAAAACTGTCTGAATTGCTAGGTCACCTTTATTTATTTGGGAAGGAGTTTAGAATGATACAGAGCATATCATGAGCAAACAGTCGGCATGAGGATAAAATATGAATTCAGTAAATAGATAAAAATTAAAAGGGGCGTAAGACAATCTTTTGTCTTCTCGCCGGACTTATCTAACTTTTACAGAGATAATTAGAAGTCCTACAAGGACTCATTGCTGGTGGTCACAACCATAACAATAAAAGAACTGGGTATGGCTTCTAGTAAAATATATTCTGAACGAAATTTTATGGCAAAAATTTATAGTTGGTAACTTTTTTTCTTAATATAAACATACATTTCTCGTATTTTACTATAAAATGTATTTGTATATTTTTTTGTGGGGTGGGATCACTATTTATCTATAGCTGGAACTCTAACAGATGCTAACACTATGAGTCAGAGTGGGCCAGGGAACAACAAATAGGAGGTGGTTCAACGCTTCTCAAAACCTCCAGGCTCCCCGTGGGAGGGCTGATTGCCGGGTGCAATCGTATCGTCATACCCTGGACTAATTACTGTTAAGTACCAATCTATTTATATTAATATAAAATATCGTAGATAATATTAAATAACAATCAACAACGCTTCATCGAACAAACATGTGTTACTTCTTCTGTTCCTATTAAGTATAGAGCAACAAAAATTAACATGAAAAAAACATAGTAGATAATAATTTATAATTTCTGATAAAGTTTAATTGAATTAGTACCATCAACTTAAACAATCCATTCAAATACTATTAACTAAAAACAGATTATATTATTATAAAAATAATAGTATATTAACAATTAATAATAATTAAAAGGATTTCATCGAATATTTTTAAGCATTTAACCACAAGCAAGGCGGTTGTGCCACTTGTACGGAAAGGGGTTACAAAGTGTGAGCGCTAGAGTAAAGAAGGGTGTTTAAGGAAAGAATATAAAGAAAGAGGGGGATCAGGATCAAGGCGTCAGAAGATGTCCATTGATTAATTTGAATATTTGAAGATTATAGCCATCAGGAAGGGAGTTTCACTGTCGGGAAGTGCGAGAGAAGAAGCTGTTGGAATAGAAGAGGCGGTTCCATTTAAGTGTTTCGACATTGAATGGGTGGGACCGAGATGGAAACCTGGTACCTCGCTTAAATTCATGCAGCTCGGCTGATCAGTGAAAGTAGCTCGTCAGAGTTGTTGTCCTGAAAATACTTGTAGAAATGACAGAAGGAAGCCACTGCATGTCTGAGAGAAAATGACTGTAGACGAGATTACAGATCAGGACTTCAGTGCCATCCAACTTACTCCCCGGACTTTGGACCGACAGTTTACCACGTTTTCCATTCCGTGGACAACCATCACCGGGGGAATTCAAAATGAAGTCAGACTTGCGTCAGGCACTCTCAGATTTCTTTGCGTCCAAGATGCCTGATTTTTAACGCCAGTACATTGCGCCGATTGAGGCATGTTGGTAAAACTGTCCTGGGTGCTGGTGGTGATTACTTTGAGGATTAACAATATGTCGAATTTGCTGTATACATTTTATTCTAATAAATAAAAAACGGTAATTAGATAGACATGAACTGAGTGAGGTAGATAGACATGAACAGACTGAGATAAATAGATAGATATGAACAGACTGAGATAGATAGATATATATATATATATATATATATATATATATATATATATATATATATAGATACATATGAACAGACTGAGATAGATAGATAGATAGATAGATAGAGATGAACAGACTGAGATAGATAAATAGACATGAACAGACTGAGATAGATAGATAGATAGATAGATATGAACAGACTGAGATAGATAGATAGATAGATAGATAGATAGATATGAACAGACTGTGATAGATAGATAGATAGATAGATAGATACATATGAACAGACTGAGATAGATAGATAGATAGATAGATAGATATGAACAGACTGAGATAGATAGATAGATAGATAGATAGATAGATAGATAGATATGAACATACTGTGATAGATAGATAGATAGATAGATATGAACAGACTGAGATAGATAGATAGATAGATAGATAGATAGATAGATAGATAGATAGATAGAACTTAAGATAATAATATTCTTAACCCAATTTTTCATCCGTTCCTCGAGCTTTAATTGTTTGTTATGGCTTAAATAAACTGATTAAAAAAAATCTCAAGCAAAGATTATAACGTTATCTTTAATTAGAAACTACGATATCTTTTTGATTAAAAGTTCTCATTTATAACTTCCAGGTCGGAATATTGAAGACTATTTTTATAGAAGATTATTGATTTCACCTCAATTCCAATGCTTTAATCATTCGTTACCAGGTTCGCGTAAGGTTTTTCATACCTTATTCTCATCTAACGGATTTATCTATGTTTTGTAAACGCTGACTATAAATGTTTTTCATTATTGATTATTTCCTCAATACTTAAATGTACATTTTATCGTAAACTTCTTGGTCAATATGCACAGCGCCTATAAAATAAATGAAATTAAAACTGGTAAAAAAATCAATAATGAATATACTTCTTTTAAATTTCTAACAACTTAAGATTTCATTTATTAATTAAGAGACTACAACTGATTAGATCAAAAAGAATGTCGTGGAATAAATGAAAGGACATTTAAAACCTTGTTCAGCCGTTCAGCTTCCGTAACCGAATTAAGTAAAGTGTATTTTATGTCAGTGTTCTGTCAAGATATATTATTATGGGAACTTACCCCTAATAATAATGGACTATTCCTGACATTATAAATACTGCGCCTCTCAAGAGCTCTGAGGTGGTTGTAAGACAAGGAATGATAATTGAGAGCATATTGTAAGGACATTGGAATAGTGATACTTGTCGAGACAACATAGTTCACTCTAACCAAATGTGATAGTCATTACTAATACTTCTACTTCTTTTGTATTATATTTCTGTTGTAATATATCTTTGTATTTCATACCTGTGTTCGTGTTATTCTTTCATTGGTTCTAACATTGGACCATCACCGTGGTACAAGAAACTTGGACCATAACACGCACACACACACATATATATATATAATTATTTATTTAAAAATTATAACATAATTATCACTACAAAAATAGCCATTTTGTTTCAACACCTCTGGTGTCTTATCAAGTGATGATGTTGAATGTAGATTGTAGAATAAATGTTTTAAAAGCTTCAAAATTAACCACCCCTCGTAAGGGGAAACGCTGTCACATGAGCAGAAAGGACCAATCAAAATACAAGTATACGAGCTAAGTTGTTTGTGTGAAGTGTCTTTTGAGCTCAGAAATGTGTTTTTTTTTCTGTCATGTCCACAATCCAGAACAACTTATCCCATCTAATAATCTTAAAATAATCACACACACTCCCAAAACCATTATGGATATACTCAGATCCTCAAACGCTAATAGCAATAATATATCTGAAGCGGGCATTTATAAAATAAAATGAAATTCTTATTTCAGTCTCTTTAATGCAAGAACTAGTTTAAATCTTTTGCTGCTCCTCAAGAAAATATTTTAAATGTCTCTATCATATATATATATATATATATATATATATATATATATATATATATATGTCTTGGTCTTGTAACGACATTCACCCGAGGTGGGTTGAGACAGCTCCAATGATCGAGCGATTCGCGATTCCAGCGTCGGACCCCAAAAACGAAAGGACCGGACAAGAGTTCCAGATCTGCTTTGACATCGCAGATTTGGTGTGTTCACGAGAGTTTCATGGGAATTTGGAATTAATAAGCGGTCCCCAAACCCACATGTATAGGATTTGAGGCACGGTTTTATGTATAGGTTTTAAGGCGACGAACATTCGCCTTTCACACCTCCCATCATATCCTTGGATGAATTATTGTTTTTTGTTTAGTTAGCGGTGATTAATTTCGCTTTCCCTACGGTCTTTATTGCGCTTCTGACAACATTTCAAACGATGTTTTTTGCATAGAAGCGCAGATCCTAGCCTAACCAAAACGTTTCAAATTATTTAAAATACATGATTTTAATACTGTCTCTTGCCTCGAATAGTTCTTTCTGGGATTATTCCTCTTGTCTGTACTTGATGGTAATCTCACCGACCGTAAGGTGGTTTTGACAAAATTAGTGTATAAGAAGGGACGAAAAGTTTATCTCACTTTTTTCTCTTTTAGCCAAAGGAACCTTTTAAGGGATAAGACGTGTCCATTTTATCTACGTGACACATTTCAATACTCAGCCAGTTCTGTTAGTTGTTGACTTTTAGAGATTTCTAAGACATTGAAGAAATAAAATGCTAGAAATAATTATAAACTGGAGATTCAGTATCTACTGAAGATAAAGTATAGATTCCCTAATTTTTATTGGCAATCATTAAATAAATTCCCGGTCTTGTATTTTTTTATGGAATATTCCGAAACTGTTTTTGTTAGCAAATCGTTTTAATCAAATTCTTATTCCAGCCTCTTTAAAAGCAGAACTAGTTTAAATCATTTGCTGCTCCTCAAGAAAGGATTTGTAAATGTCTCTATCAAAGATATCATATTTATAAATGTAGATGACAATAGGGAAACTGTAATAGTTGTCGACGCGTTTCGTCCAATGTGGAATTTCTCAAGGCAAAAAACGAAATGAATTTATTTAAACAAAGTAAATAATAATAACAAAAACAAAATGTCCTTAGCAACTGGAAGAATTTAGAGAACTCTATTTTCATACTGTTAACTGAAAATTACGTCAATTACGGCCACTTGTGGAGATATTGTTTTTGTTATGTTGATGTATTCTCGCTAGCGGGACAAGCACAGTGACGTACCCGAAGTGGTTTTCTAAGTTTAGCTTCGATGTGGCACAAGGCCGAAAGTATGGAGCACCCAATGAAGGCTGAACACACTACTCAGTCGTAATTGATTTAGCAAGGAAAGCATTATTCAGATACCCCCGCAATTATTGTATTAAGTACCCCGTGTAGTCACTTGAGCGAAATAAAATTTTGACATATTTCGTAATTAATTTAACATTTATTGTAAAATAAAATCCACTTGAAGTACCCAGAAATATTTCACTGTTTGTCTATTTGAATTTTCTGATGCATCACAATTTTTAAGTTAATGATTGAATAAGTTCCTTGCAAGTTTTATATAAATGACAAGTAGACATTTCCATATTGTTTCGTTAAATATTGACCTCAGTAATATTATCAAAATATTTCAGTAACAATCATTAATATGAATGCAGTTCATTAGTTAGGGAATTAGGGGGTATAAATGAAACGGTTCAAAATTTACAGGTTTTTTTCCATTTCACTGAAGCAGACATTAAAAATATGAGAGCATTATCACCTTTTCTTTTATTCTGTCATTCTTCCTTTCATTATTTTACCGAAACCAAACAGCATCTCTGATATGTCTTTTCCATTTTCCCTTGCAATCAAAACGGAATAGTCCATTATTGATAACGTATTGGCAGAGCGTAACGTACATGCGAACTAAGTAAGGAAGTAAACAACAAAGACAATGATAATATCATTCTTTCTGTCAGTGTCATTATTTTTGCTGTGTCAGGATAAATGTACTTATTAGAGTGAAACAGTATCATTTGAATATTTCTTTAATAAATTCTCCTCCAGTTTGACCTGAGGTAGCCTCCCAACCGCTGAGTAGATTCACTTGAGCGGGCCGGCTCCACCTGGATTTCAAGTGTGGAAATGAGCCGCATGGCATACAGATATAAACACCCACTAGGTGGGCAGTTTGTACAAGCATCACGAGAATGTAACGTCGACGTTCGGATCAGGGTTCAGAAGCCGGCGCAAAATCGCAAGGGCACGCCCGTGAGAGCATTCACACACACACACACACACGTTGGCTGTTATTAATTGAAAAAGTCGTGCACTTAAATGAAATATAGTGTGGAATATAAGAGAATACGTCTAGTGCGACGATATTACAAGTGCCAATCGTACAGATAGTTTATCAGGCTCTCAAACAGGATGTTTTCGCCCTTATCACTACTTCAAATTCAAACAATTCTGAAATACTGCTGAGATTACTGGATCGATTATTCTGTGGTTACTTTTACAAATCTTTTATCTCATAATATGAATTTTATTAGAATAAATAAAAATTGTAACTTCTTTGTTCGTTAAAAACAAAGGAAAAAAGTACTGAACTCTTTTATAATATCAATCCGGCAGTGAATGTCAGGCAATTTCCTCAGAAATGAAGAAGAGACTTGAAGCAACAGTGATGCCTTTCTACCGAATGATGATGAGAATTTCAAGTAGTGAACACGTGAGTAAGGATCATGTTTTCAGTGAAATAGAAAGAAATGTAGTGAAAGAGATAATCAGCTACCTCGAAAAAGAGTTCGTGTTTTGTGTGCGATCTGCCGAAGAAAAATTACCAAAAAGTAGTTAGCAAAAATCTACTTTAAGGACCAGAATCTATGCTAATGTTGTTCCCTCCTCTGAATGGCGTGACCAATCAGAAAGATCTCTTGGTGAACAAAAGCCATCGTTTTTCGCTTATGTGGCATTATATTTTCTGAGCTTGGTGGAAAAACGCGCGTTTTTACTGGTGAGATGTGAAGGTCAGATGTGTGACACTATTTTGTCGTTTCTACGTTCCTTGTTGGACTGTTACAGCGGATTATCGTTTGAACTGCGATTTGGCTACAAGTGTTGCGGCCGAGAAGAAATCTACTGCAGACGTTTGTTGCCACTCTAAGTTGACAGTTTTTTTTCTTCTTTCTCTTTTCTTTACAACTACAAGAAAAAAAAGAACACTTATGATTAAAATAAAGAAACGATTAGAATTTTTAGTGTACAGAAAAAATAAAACTTGTGAATTTGTCACTTACAGGGCATGTTGAATTTATGAGTCAAGGTGAGTAGAAAGGTTCGGCTATCGTTCGGTTTACACATCTCCCCTGTTAATTAAACGTGGGTAGAGGTTTAATATGTTTTTTTTTCTTGTTTAGGATTCGGTTTCTGGTTCATTATAAAGTCTTCTCCTTCTCTTTCTCTCCCCGTAGCCATTTGCGACTTAGTGGCATTATCGCCTTGCTTGGGATGAGTTGATTAAAAATTAAGGAATAAAATAAAGGAAAGTAGCAAGTGATCTACCCAATCAGCTTGTGAAGAACATTGGCAGAACAGGGACTAGGATGGATACAAAATGACACACTTTACTCGGAGCTATAAAAGAGAAGACGTTTTGGAAAATCGTGTTCACCAACGGGCTATAAGGCCATGGCACGTGGAAGATGAACTGTGATATCATAGTTTTCACTGAGAGTAGAAAATAATACGTTTATTTCTTTATTTACTTGTAATTAACATTAATAAAGAAAGACAAGTTTTTCTCTCGCGAGGAAATGACAAAATATTTCCTGGTCGATACGGAACGCCTATACTCAGGCGTAAATGGTTATGTTGGTGCTTGTGGGTGTGCGTATGTATTTGTTTGTATAATTACGTGCGCGTGTATGTCTAATGTGCTTGTATCTTACATAACAGGGAAATTAATCATAAACCAACAATATATATATATATATATATATATAAACAAAGAATTACGATTTCCTGTCGAAATGCATGTTTCTACATCAAAGATTCTATAAACAATCAATTTCGTGTTGAATTGAATTGTTTTCTTGTTTACTTTCTCAACATCTCGTTATAATTCAAATCAAAAAACAAATCACACCATGACCCAATAAATTCGTCAAACTACTTAACAACGGCCTTCGGAGATCTCAAAACAATATTGATTACTTGCCTTTTCTCATTTCGTCACTAAAATGCCGTGTAACCGATCATATTAGCTTATAATCAACCAGCAGCAGACATTCTACGTAATCTGTCTAATCATTTGAACTTGAAACATATGTACAGTGTAACCCATATCTAAGAGACCCGGATATAAGAGAAACCCGGATATAAGAGAGATTTTCTCTGGTCCCAAAGTGTTCCCATACTTACCTAAACAAAATAGACCAAACCCGGATATAAGAGAAACCCGGATATAAGGGACTTCTTCTCCGGTCCCGACAACTCTCTTATATCCGGGTTACACTGTATATATATATATATATATATATATATATATATGTGCGAGTGTGTGTGAGTGTGTGTGTGTGTGTGTGTGTAGAAAGTCTGCTACTGGTTGATTATAAGCGAATATGATCGGTTGACGAATTTAGTTTAAGACGTTTTTATGTTTATACGTTCTTTCTTATAGATACAAATATTTAAGTAAATACTCTGTTTATAATAAACAGTATTAACGACATTTACCGGCCTGAATGTCCCAGAAATTTTCATAGAAAATATGCATCCTCCGACAGGAATCGAAACTGTATCCTATACGGAACTGTCATATGCCTGACGTATTTTACCGATTAAGCGACAGAAGAGCGTTTGGCTAGATAGGTCGATTTTATTGTTTTTAAATTACAATTATCCAAGATTATCTCTCGTACATTCATATCTGCTCGATGCGTGTCCAAATGTAAACAAATGACGTCACACATTAAGACATGGACAAAGTCCGACAATTATTTTAAGACATTTTTATATATATGTCAAAGTGAATATTGACGTCCGCACTCAGAGACGACAAGCTGTTTCATGCCAGATGCAATCGTCCGGCCACGTGTGTTGTTTTCCTTCTCGACTATTTGCATATACGGGTCAGTAAAATCTTTTTAGATATCTTTACTAAGTTAATGAAACAACGAAAACCAAAAAGAATGAATAAATATAAAAAGAAACTGTAAAAATAAAAAAAATTAAAACAAACAAGTAAAATTAAATAACCCCCCAAAATAAATAAACAAACCACCCCCGACAAAATAACCAAATGAATGGACTACCCACAATGCACCACTGACCGGTATATATAAATAGTCGAGAAAAAAAAACACGTTGCCTGACGATTGCGTCTTGCATGAAACAGCCGGTAGCCTCTGAGTGTTGACTTTAATATTCACTGTTATATTTACATACGCTCTATCTCTGATATCTCTGTTAGTGAGCACTTTATCCCGTAAATAAAGCACACGATAAAATATATATTTCTTCATATATATATATATATATATATACATATATAGGGAGAGATAGAGAGGAGAGACATCCACAGACAGACTGATTCGTTGTATCATAGCTCGTCAATGTGCAGACGTCCGGTTGCTTCTAGGGATGTAACCCGGCTGAAATCGCGTCAGTCGGAGAATCTACCACTTAGCCACTGGCGCACGGCAGGGATGAAAGTGAATTTAAGCGTATATATTTATAGATAATCACGCCAGTTGCTGAGAGAACTTGATTTGTTTTATTAAAAAGTATTGCATTAGTAGCAGTACTGTTTACAAACTCCCCATATATATATAATCGACTCTCCCGTCGAGATTCGACGTATGAGGGTCAAGCAGATCAGTTTCCCGGAAACCGACAGCCCGACACCGGCACATGAGATTTGATTATAGTGCTGAAGGCCTCGTGCAGGACCACCCACACTTTTTGGAAGGACGAATACAGAGACCTGGTGCACCGAATGCCACAAGGTTCCCAAAAAACCCTCCGCAGGATTTTGAATTCAGAGTTGTCCTTTTCCCAGACCAGTTGCCATCCAAGGCTATAGAACCCAGTCTGTCCTGCTATTTTACCCATATATATATATATATATATATATATATATATATATATATATATATATAAAAACCCTGGTTGCTACTATGTACATGGACTTTTCAGTTTTGGGCGCAACAACTGAGCAACTATATAAGTGAGTATGCTGGGTGGTATTCCGTGTGGTCTTAATCCTACATTTCCCACATGTTGGGCGATTCCTGCAGCTGTTCCATGATGCCCAAATTTTTGCTCTGTGAACCACCCTAGTGGAGCAGGAATATATTGTTCCACTGACTCAATATTGTAACCGACTTTTATTTTTCAAGGGATTCGAGGTTTGACAAAATTAAGGATGTACGTTTCTGTTGTTATTGTTTCCCTTTGTCCTTTTTATCGTGATTCTACGGTAATCACTGCCCCCCCGCCCTGGATTCCTAAAGCAGATGTGATTTCCTTGGGTGTGGCCAAAGGAAACTCTCTGTATTTAATAATTACCTTAGAAGTGTTCAATCTTTCATGGGGAGAGGTTTTTATGCCTTATGTTATGGAAAGTCTTCTTGGTTAGACTCTTGGCGTGGTTACTATTTCCAATTCTACAAGCAAATTACCATTTCCAAATTTCGTACGTGTTTTGGGGTTAATCCTACTGGATAATACTTTTTTAATCAAGGGGAACATTTTCCTATAGGAATTTCATCCAAGGACATGAACACAAGAAATCTTGGAAAATCAGTATTTAATTCTACCTGTGCTTCTCACCCGTCTTGGTGCACAGCATTGTGTTGTGTCAAACCTAATCGCCTTGACAGGTCAGGTCTACCCAAAACAGTATACTCGAAACAGACTGTGAGCACCTGTGTACAAATTGCTATGTTTAGCGTCATATCTAAGTCTAGATCTAATCGAACTGATGTCACTCAGCCAACGCCTTCTAACGCCTATAAATTGGAAAAAAATAGTATTTTCTTCTGCTGCATATTTGGGGTATTGTAAAAGTTCTCTATAAAGTGATATAGAGATAAGCGATAGTCAAATTAAGGCTAAAAGTGATCTGTTGTAATCAGGGACATCTAAGCACTCAACCAAAAGGTTGCCATCCCCAGACATTACGGGTCGCCACCCACAACAAACAAGTGGTCTCATTAAGGTGGGAGTGGTGTAACCCCTCTGCAGAGGTACAGACAGCGTATTCTAAAGCCCCAGTCATTGTGGGCAATCATCAGGCCATGATTGGGTTTAAACATGAAACAAACAGATTGCACCATCAGGTGATGGTCAATGAAGGTAAGGATGATAGTCTGAATATAAATAGTGCAACTAATGATAACTCCTCATCCCAGAAATTCAGACAAATGTCCACTTATATAAATATATAAAAGTTCAATATATATATATATATATATATACATATATATATAATTTTAAAATATTTACATCGCAACACGGAAATTTCTATATTTCGGAATTTAAATCTGTTCCATTATCAAGCGACGTTGGGTAAAAGTTACCCAACATCGCTTGATAATAGAACAGATTTAAATTCCAAAACAGAAATTTCCGTGTTGCGATGTAAAATATTTTTTTTAAATAAACATATTATAAAAATATTATGTTCTGCGTTGTATCCAGCACTTTTAAAAATAAATAAATGCTAAACAACTGTGGATTCTAAACATGACTGTTCTTTCTCTTTATTTGGACATATGGTACCCTTTTCGACCCTGCTGGGTCACGGGATTCGTGATGTTAATCTCAGATATAAAATAGGTGTTATTAAATATTTCCTAAAGCGAGCGCACGTGAATTCATCCTCTCGTGCGATTTTCTTTAAAGAACTTAATAACGTGAAACAAATGCTTGTTAATAACGGTTTTTCAAACCATCTTATAGATTACCATATAAAACTTTTTCTTTCTAAGGTGACCAATGAAAAAAATGGAACACACAGAAAAAAACAATAACATTAACATTATCTACAAAAACAAATGCATAGTTACTATAAGCAAAAGGAATCTGCACTTAGAAGCATCATAAAGAAATAAACAACTGCAGTCGAGAAAAAACAAGAAAATTAAATTATTTACTATAAAAAAAATTTAACCCGCTAACCTCATCGTCAAAAATAAAAAATAATTCCCCTGCAAGTTCAAATTTCAGAACAAATATTATTTATGCATTTACATGTCCCGTAAGTAACTGTATTTATAAATAATTATATTGGATAGACTACAACATGTTTAGCAAGCGGACTCCCGTAATCTCTCTCTGACCATAGCTCAATTAGGTCTCATTTAGATACACATGGAGACCTATCAAGCTCTATCCGTAACATAATCATTGATAATACAATTATAATAACAACACCCACATGTACAAAAAGAGTAAAAATAATGGAAGCATTATTAATAAAAAAGAAAAGACAGCACTGAGTAATTTCATCTAGGAACACGGGCAAATTCTGATGACCGTGTTTGGAAAAAAATACATTCTTATAAATCTGAATAAATACATAAAACGATGCATATATTCATTTAAAAATAAAATAAAATTCATCCTTGAAAAAAGCAAATAGTATAGCCGAAATGAGCTTAAAAAATCGATCCTCAAATTATGAACTTAGACAACGAAATAAATTTCAGTTCATGGATGTTCTTGTGGAATCTATTAATAATACATTCACCACTTCGATACATACATACATACATACATATATATATATATATATATATATATATATATATATATATATATATATATATATATATATTTGTGTATTTAGGCAGAAATCATACTTTCATGCACATTTCATTGAATCGACAGACAAAGTACCTTGATTTAGTTTTTCGTACAATTTCTCATGCGATCTAATACTTTTTTTCTTTTTAAATGATAAATTATATAAAACCTGTCCGAATGTTCTTTTTATCCGAGCGCTTTCGGCTATACATTTAGCCATTTTCAAGGATTAAATATTTTAACTGTTAAATAAGAAATAGTTTGTTGCATGTATGTACTTATATAATGTTTTTATTTTTCAAAACATGATTAAGATATTGCGTTTATGTTCAAAATTGATAATTTTTAGCTTCTGTTTTAGAAGCATGATAATTACTGTCTAGCGATGGAATCATATTTTTTTTAAAATAATTATAATATATATATATATATATATATATATATATATATATATATATATATATATATTCATGGTGATTTTTATTGTACTCATGCAAACATGTACCTTCTCTGTCAACTAACCACCGACCGACTAAAAAGTATCAAAGTTATTTTATAATTGTTTTTCACAAATATCTTATTCTGATGTTGTGATGTGACTAAAGGTCGCTTAACCATGAAACTGGCAGTCACGCTTATATTATTTCATAATTAATCTTTATTTGCCTATTAAGTGAATCGTTCATGCTTATTTCTATGCTCTGAATAATACTGAACGTTGTTTTATTCAGCAACACTGCGTTTCAGCCATGATATTTATCTATATGTAATAACATTTTTATTATTTATTATTATCGTTCCGTTCAGAAGCACACACAGACGCACACACATTTATTATTATTATTATTATTATTATTATTATTATTATTATTATTATTATTATTTCCTTTGATTTCTTGTGTATACTCATTTCTTTCCGGGTTTTGACCAGAGATCTAAGGTTAGAAATAGCATCATGATATTTTCCAATGACCAATTAAAAAAAAAAATTACAGCGATAAAGCCCTTCGTAATGTGTTCGATGTATTATTATTATTATTATTATTATTATTATTATTATCTCAATATAAATCGCTACATACCTACATCATTTACATTATTTACAGTATTCGGACTATTATCCTCATCTTCATTGCCATATTCACAACGTTACGGCCATTGTACGCCCCTGCCTTCTTCCGGATCTTGCTGAGATTTTTACTATAGAGATCTAGTTTTAAAGTGTTTTGAAACCAGTTTGGGAGTTAAATATTTGACCATAACTTGGACCCTAAGAAGTGATACAAACCCGAGTAAGAGTTGACTTGGGAACAGCAGCAATTAAGACGTGGTTCCACGTTCCTCAACACCTCCCGATAAGCAGCCTTGCTTCCAGATATTTTTTTCATCATACGCAGGGTTTGATAACTTTTTTGTAGATCTCCAAGTTTCACATGAATATAAGGCAGCTGAGAGGGAAATAGTTATATAATTTGTGCTTCATCCAGAGACTAAGCTTATTTCAAGACCAGAAAGTAAGGCGTCTGATTATCTTTTCCAATTCAATTCTAGCCGTTCAGATTTTTTTAAACGATTCCGGTGATGTAATTAACGTTTATAAAATGCATAGATATACACTGAAGATAAAAAAAAGAAAAAGTATTTTAGCAAAACATAGTCCTTCTTTTATGATCCGGAGATGCTTTGAATTTAAGTGCAGTACTAGACTGGCGTCGAGATTTCATCAATTTACAGTTGAGCTGGCTTGATTTAGCCGTAAATTTCATGCTAACACTTTCTTATCTAGGACTTCTCTCTTGTGGAACTTTCTTTGAGCTCCAATTTTAATGTGCAAAAATTTAGTTGCAATGTTAATCGCTATGTCGTCCTGATTACATTTCTTTTGTTTTCGCTCCTTAGCAATGATTCTATCTGTAAACTTCCAAACCCAGTTGCTCCTTGTGTCTCAGTGGTTTTATTGCCTTGCTTCGCACGAAATCAATAAAAAAAAGAAAATTCGAAACCCCTGAGAATAGTATTTGGACAATTGTCCGACTCATTAAAATGAACTTGTAATACATTAAATTGTATAGATAAGCAAGAAATTGTTTTTTTGATGTATAGATAAGCAAGAAAATGTGTGTGCGTGTAGATATAGATAAGTAAGGAAACGTGTGTGTACGTGTATGTATAGATAAGCAAGAAAATGTACGTGTGCGTATATGTATGTAGAAGCAAGAAAATGTGTGTGCGCGTGTATGTATAAATAAGCAAGTAATTGTGCGTGTGCGTGTACCCATAGATAAGCATGAAAATATGTGTGTGCGTGTATGTATAGATAAGCAAGAATGTGTGTGCGTATATGTATACATAAGCAAGAAAATGTGTGTGTGAGTGTATGTATAGTCCGGTGCCCGGACTACGTGTGTTTAAGCGTGCTACTTGATTGCCATCTAGGTCCCAACATTTTAATCGTTGAATTATGTAAATGTAACCGCCTCTTCTACTCCAACTGTTTCTTTTCTTACGCCTCCGACCTGTGGATCTCCCCTTCATTTCCTTGCTATCTTCATAACTACAATCTTCAAAAAATAGACTGCTTCTTCAATCGCTAGAAAACCTTCCAGCTTTTAGCCGTTCCTCAGTCATCTCTATACCCAGTCTTTTAACTTTCTTTCACATCCTGTAACCCCTTCCGTGCTAGTGGCATTCCCGCCTTGGTTGGGGTGAAATAATTTTTTTTAAATTCAAAAGTAAGCAATCTAGAAGATTTCATAGATTTCTGAAGCGTATTTTTTCCTAGTTTTAAACAAAATGTTATTGATTAGCGTACTTGCAAATTGTCCTCACGTCCTGACTGCAATCTGTAAACTAAACAACAGTGACAATTAGAGTTTAGTAGGATGTGTTCAAAGAGGTGTTACAGACATCTCCTCGTTGGGTGCTCTACCCTTTCGGGCATGTGCTACATCTAAGCTACACTTAGAAAATCATACGACATGGTGTAATGGTTAACAAGCTTGTCTCGCAAGGTTAATTACGAATGAGTAGTGAGTTTTATCCTCTTTGGGCGCTCCAAACTTTCGGTCATGTGCTGCATCTAAGCTACACTTAGAAAATCATATGGCAACTCGACATGGTGTAATGGTTAACAAGCTTGTCTCGCTAAAACAATTACGACTGATGCTCTTTGATGCTCTTTTGTGTCCCATACTTTCGGTCTTGTTCCATATCTATGTCACGCTTAGAAAAAACCCATGAGTCCCGAGTTCGTCTCTCACCGTGTCAGGACCACGATTTCTTGCAGTTATCGGTCTGGAGGTGACGATCCCTTGAAAAGTGCCTGAAAATGATACTAACCCCAAACTTTGTGTGTGAAAGTGAGTAAATAGAACTATTTGGCTAGCACGAAGTCATAAGTCAGCGTGACCGAGGTTAATAACTTTTTTCAGACTGTTGATCACGCCAGATAGGGACCGCTCAGCATAGCTGCATTATAAACCACATATCCGCTCTGTGGGTGTTGAACAAAAATAAATGTGCCTGAGGAGGCATCTTCAACAGGGATTGGCTAGCCACCCTAGTAGACAGCCATACTTGGATACAACCGACCAGCCAGAAGAAAAATTATATTAAAATGACAATAATCAGGAAAGTTCTAACTGCTTGCCTTAAAAAAAGCCTATAACCTTCTTAAATATATTTTGTACACAAAGGGTTTTATTGCAGTGTGATTTGAATGTATTTCTAAATTAACGCCTTCCCTGACAATTATTTTGGGAAAAAACGTTTCATTTTCAGAAAAAAAATTATTTGTTTTTAATATAGAAACTAAGTAACCGAGGCACCTGAATGTACTCTAGAAGTGGCTAACACTTCTACGAGACGTATGGGTTGACAATTGAACTCGTTTCAAGCTTAGAACGGCGTAAAATAGAATCAAGATCAACTAAGAAACTGAGCTACTTTGAAGTACCCTAGTGGTGACTAACACCTCTACCAGACGTGTGAGTTGACGATTGGAGTCGTTTCAAGCTTAGAACGGCATAAAAAAAAGAACCAATGTCAATATATAAACACATCTGTAGATATTTTTCAACGTTATTTTTTGGACGTGTTTATTCGTTCGTATCTGAAAAAGACATTTTCGCTAAAAACATATGTACATATCTATGTCGGGGAAGGGTTAAACGAATATTTTCTGGAAATTCTGTGATAGCTGCAGTGATTCGTGTCATTTATAAACACTCGCTTCCAATAATTTATTAATTTCGTTTTAATTTCCTGTAAATAATTGTTTTGCACTTCGTAGGGAATCTCATACCAGTTATATCGATGTTTAATGTCTTGTTACAGAAGTGAGCAGGATTGGTCGCTAAGACTTTTAATGACGCCAGCAATTAATATCTTTTCATGAAAACGCATGCATATCAAACATACGAAACGATTTTTTTTAAATGGTTGCATTTTTTTCCTTATTAAGATTTTATGTAAATGTTGTAAAAAAAAAACAAAAACAAACAAGAAATAAACACGATTAATCGATGTTGAATAATTATTTTGAGTACTGCATCATCACTTTTATTGTTGACCCTCATTAGTCGTTTCAAATTTAATTTTAAATTAAGACCACTTAATAAAATTTAATTCTTCTCATTAAGCTGTATAAGGTATGTGTTCAAATTGCGGTTCAATCTATTCGCATATCTCTCTCTCATTCCAACTATATGTTATGACGCAAGATAGATGGAGCTATCGAGCTTCGATGGAGGCTTGTTTTGGAGAAAGACGTTTCTTTTTCATGTGAACCATTAACGAGATCTTTCTACAGATATCTGTGATATAGTTATGTTCCTTTTTGAAATCAGTCAACCAACAGAACGATGATGCAAACAGTACCAGGTTCATGGTTTGATATGATCAAATTTCTTTTACGACATATCA
Organism: Acanthosepion pharaonis; assembly: GCA_903632075.3. Lineage (NCBI taxonomy): Eukaryota > Metazoa > Mollusca > Cephalopoda > Sepiida > Sepiidae > Acanthosepion > Acanthosepion pharaonis. The sequence continues at coordinate 1,155,813 of CAHIKZ030005465.1, read as the reverse complement.
AAAACTCAGTGGGTTAATTAATACTGACAAGATTTTTAGGATAGGTTCGTATGAATAGAATATGTATTCCTTGTAAAAAAATCATTTGTAGATCAGGTTTTATTGATGTATTTTTGTAAAGAGAGTTTTTGTTGGGAAAAAAGTAAAAAAAGTAAAAGTACCAGTAATACATTTTTGGAAAAAAAAATTACCAGCTATACATGTCAAATGTATAGCTGGTAATTTGTTTTCCAAAAATGTATTACTGGTACTTTTACTATACAAATTTGTTAGTATACTTTGATGGTGTTTTGAGCCCAATGTGGGGGTTACCTATTTGCCCATAGCTAGGTTCCTAACAGGTGTTACCACCCCGGAACAGGGTGGATCTGGGGACAACAACAATTAAGAAGTGATTCCACGTTTCCCAAAACCTCTAGATCAGACGCCTTGCTGCCGGGTGTCGTTATATTTGGTTCGTGATAAAGGTAGCCTTCAACATCGATGATTGTGTCAAGATAAATGTAAAAAACAAAAACATATTGTAAGTTCTTGTACGTTAGGTTTTTGATTGATATCTAGCACAAATAAGAAATATCAAAATATGTTCTTTCATATTCTCTAATTCTGAGGATTGCCTGAAATGCCTATGGTATATAGGAATGAAAAGCAATATTCCAGCAAAGATCCATTAATTAATATTAATCCAGTTAAAATTTTGTTTATTAGTAGAACATTTATATGAGAACGGAGAACAATATTCAACTAAGAAGATCGCTGGGAAGTTGTAAAAACTGTGCATTTATTTGTTTCTTTTTAGGTCTTAAGAATACAAATAGCAGAATTCTTTGATTGAAAGACTAATGAAGGTATCTGTCTATATTTCTGCGAGGAGGTATTATTTTCACTATTTACATTATTAGGACTATTGTCATCATCTTTGTCTCCATATTTATCACAACGTTACGGACCTTCAGTATCTGGCTATATTTCTGAGATGAGGTATTATGTACACTATTTACATTATTCGGACTATTGTCCTCATCTTTATCGCCATATTTATTACAACGTTTCGGCCTTTCAGTATCTGTCTATATTTCTAAGATGAGGTATTATGTTCACAATTTACATGATTCGGACTATTGTCTTCATCTTTGTCACCATATTTATTACAACGTTTCAGCCTTTCAGTATCTGTCTATATTTCTAAGATAAGTTTTATGTTCGCCATTTATATTATTCGGCCCATTGTCATCATCTTTTTTGCCATGTTTATTATAACGTTTCGGCCGTTGTACGCTCCAGCCTTCTTCAGATGGTTGGAATATAGAACTGAACTCTTTATTTCGCTCATTTAGGTAGACTGTTCTAGTTCCACGTTCCATGTTTTTAATGGATGTCAGTTGTCAGTTATCTCCAGTTAATTCCCCTCTCAAAGTTAACCAGGTATTTAAATCACACTCTTTGGGTTCTGTCACTGGATCTAACTAACGCCTTTTCCCACTGTGTCATGTATCCTTGAGGATAAAGGCGTTGGTTAGATCCAGTGACAGGACCCAAAGAGTGTGGGTTCAATACCCGGTTAAGGCAGTGGAGAACTTCCAGAGGAAAATTAACAGATAACAGATAACTGAAATCCATTAAACATGGCACGTAAAACTAGAACAGTCTATCCCAGTTAGCGAAATAATGGGTTCAGTTTTACATTCCAACCTCCTGAAGAAGGCCGGAGCGTACAACGGCCAAAACCTTGCAATAAATATGGCGACAAAGATGAAGACAGTAGTCCGAATAATGTAAATAATGCATAATTAAAGACATAAAATATTAACGGATCCAAAATGACATGCTAAATAATACAATAATAATTTGGCGAATTTTGATCATCAGAATATCAAAAGGAATTTTTGTTTATTGACACTGTTATTCCTTTAATTACGCTCACACCTCGGCAATGTTTATTATATTGTTTATTGTAATTGTTGGCAAAACAAAATTGCTAATTGATTCTAACTTTATAAAGTGGTAAATAATGATTTTCTTATAGTTGGTTCACATACTTTAATAATTTAATAAATATTTATAAATAAAAATATGTATTTATATTAATTTCTTTATAAAATGGTAAATGATAAATATTGCATTGCAATACTTGTAATAGTATTAGTTTTTAGAATGATGTAAATATTAAATTATTCTTGTAAATAAAAAATCTAATAAAATCGTGTTCAATATTTTTGTTCTAAATTCTCAATATCTTTCTATATTTATGTGATGACAAGTGCAATTATTTACACTAATTACATTGTTTGGACTGTTGTCCTCATATTCACCTTCAACATATGTCTTTATTTCTCAGATGAGGTATTGTAAATATTTACACTATTTATATTGTTTGGATTGTTGTCCTCATCTTTATTGCCATATTCACCTTCAACATCTGTCTCTATTTCTGAGATTGTAAATTTTAAATTTATTTCGGACTGTTGTCCTCATCTTTATTCATATTCATTGTTTGTTTCTGACTGTTGTCGTCCTCATCTTTATTGCCATATTCACCTTTAGCATCTGTCTCTGTTTCTGAGATGAGGTATTATAACTATTTACACTATTTATATTCTTTTCACCATATAACAATAAAAATCAATAGAATACTCCGAACAATGTAAATATTGGATTCTCAAGAATTAATAAAATGTATGAATTAATTTTCATCAGATATTTCGGTTTTATTACAACTCTGATTATCGCTTTTTAAACCGTTAAACATTGTCGAGGAGTGGATTTGGTTAAAATAATAGCATTGTAAAAGAAAAAAAAAATCTCTACTTCTGACGCCTTTTCGACAGGCATGAAAGTCCATGCTTGTTAATAATTATTAAGATATATATGATAAGCTTTCAATAAATCATATGCTTTTATGGCCTATAACTTTTGGATTTCCATGTAAATATAATAAACTAAGCTGAATTTATATTCTTAACCCAGAAGAAATGATGCGTGTTTTAAATAAACATGTAATAAAAGTTGTAACTCACACGATATACAGCTCATATAAATATATCTTTGAAAATTTAACAGCAACGTTAGTTAATATGATTATAAAAACACTGACGTGAATAATACTATCTAATATAGAATATACAGGCAGCAAAAATAGCAGATTTTTTTTTACCATTGCCATGTAGTACATTGTCAGTTTAAGAAGAATGTTTCTTGGATAATATCTATAAAAGTATTACAACGCTTCCAGATGCAAATGATGAATAGCTTTTCTATTAATAATTTATCCATGAAGCGGAATAATATCTTATCTTTTCACTTTATCGCGGAG
>CAHIKZ030005465.1:1117500-1150000 GCA_903632075.3 Acanthosepion pharaonis | reverse complement strand
GAATTAAATTGAATTAAAGTACCAAGCTCTGTTCCATCTGCAAGCGAAAAAAATCGCTTGAAGATTCTATACACTCTATGTCCAAAAAAGAAAACACTTGTTTGAACACAAGAAAAAAATAAATAAAACTTAATCACAGCATCTTGTTTGTCGTTTTTAATGAAACGTGCATACATGAAGAATTGCTTCCTAAATACACTATATAAGCGTGTCCTCAATTAAGCTAAGTCACTACTTGCTGAAAGAACGAAACACCGTATTGCATCTCGCAAATTCGGTGCCAAAGATTACAGGCGACTCTGCAAGAGCTTACTAAGCAACGGCAAACCCACTCAACTGATAAGGCTGAGTGATTTGTTCGGACATTCTCATCCAATTCAACGCTCGACTCATCCGGTGTACCCACACACGATTTCCCCCCTAGAACTGTGGCTCTATTGAGCGAGTTGCACATAACCCCACCGATGTTATTGGGTATCGTCTATAAATTAGACTCACATAAGGCTAGCGGTGGGGACGGGATACCTCTTGATCCATATAACTAACGTCCTATCCGTCTCCTACCACTCTTCGGCAAAGTTTTGAAGTTTTAATCAGCATTAACGTGATTAAACACCTTACATCCCATGGTCTCCATTCTGACAAACAATATGGTTTTCGCTTTGAACCATCTACCGCTGATGTGCTCACGGCCATAACTGAATTTGTTTACTAAGCCCTTCACAATACAGGAGAATCTCGAGCAGTGGCTCTAAATTTCTCTAAGGCATTTCATATGGTTCGGCATGCCGGCCTTCTTCGTAAGGGATACGGAATTTCAGGACGATTTTTTGACTTAATACAATCATTCCTGTCAAACCATGTAAGGAAGGTCGTCCTTAACGGATTCTCAACCAGTTCATTTCTCATGAACGCAGGTGTTTCCCAAGGTTCTATCCTGGGCCCTACACTGTTTCTGGTCTTCATCAACGATCTTCCCGATGATATCAGTTCCAAAGTAGGCATATATGCAGAAGACACTACTATTTACTCCTGCCTCAATAGCAAATCCTGCATCGCTGGCAAAACTAACCTTGCCATTGGTCTCGAAAAGGACCTCCAATCTGTTCTTGACAATAAATCAACCATTCGTCCTTGCATGCTGCCATATATAGTTTGGTGCCTCCGCTGTTCGCCTTAAGGTCATCGACAAAATTCAAAGACGCAATGTGATTATCTCTGAACTGGCATCTCGTTTACAGTCTCTCTCTCACAGACGTGCCGTCGCCGCCCTCTGTCTTTTCTACAAATACTTTCACGGTAACTACTCCGACGAGATACTTTGTGGGTTCCCAAACTGCATGTATTTAAACGTGCTACTAGAGTGGCATCACAGTCCCACCCTTTCCCTGTCGAAACTGTTAAATTTAGCTGTCTCTTCTACTCCAATTGCCTCATATCTCACACTTCCCATCTATGGAACTCCCTTTCTCTCACTTGTTTCCCTGATAGATATAATCTCCAAATATTCAAATGCAATGTCAATCGACATCTCCAGATGCCTTGATCTATTCTCCGTCTTTCTCTGTATCCTTTCTTCTATCACGCCTCTTTACTCTTGCCCCCACTTTGTAAAGACTTGCGTGTTAGTAGCATTCCCACCTTGCTTGGGGAGAAAGGCTTAAAAATATTACCAACGATACAAATCTAGTCGGCATTAAATAACCCATTAAGATTGCTATGCCGTAAAACAAACCAAGCGAAACCAATCTATATATCTATATCCTGTCCTTAAACAGGCCCTCTTTACTCTTGTGTGCTAGTGGTTTCAGTCGACAGATAAGCACAAGACTCCGCCCTTGGCAAATTCTGATGAAAGAAGTAGCCGCCTATTAGTTATGATCTTGATTTTAAGCTGATGCTTAAACAAGATCATTTGGGGAGAAGTGAACTCGTCTCCACAGAATTCAGTCTGTCGCGTCGTCCATATGACGATTCGCATAACACCTAGTAAGCTAAAGAACACAAAGTGCTCAGCGTTAGACAACGGCGTTACCAAATTGCTACAAATAGAAGTGGCCTCAAGAACAAAGAACTTTCGCGTAGTAGGCGAACCATGATGTCTTCAATAAACTTACCCAACAGGACTATGACCTTACAGTGAGAGAAGGCGTGAGCCAGGGTCTCTACCCTTCACAACTTTATCTACTCAGAGAAAATCAGATTAGACAGGGCAGCTTGCAAACAGATGGCTATGTCTTGGCTAAAATCTTCGACTCTGTATTTAACATTGCCTTAAGCCGAATACCCACCGATTTTGTGTAGGAACACACTCCTGGTGAAGCATTGATTTATAGACCCTCGGCTTCATCCATTTGTTATTATTCAGTTCTAGCAAGGGACCAGAACGAGCGAGTGCCTCAAGTAGTGTTCGTAAGGAAGACCATCTAATCCCAGAGTTTCGTAATGGCCAACCAGCTTCAGTGCTTCTCAGATCTCAGACTCTGTAACAGGAGTCTCGTAGCCAATCGCCTCGAGGTGGGAAAAATCGTCCAAATAGGCATTGAAGTAAGCAGTTTTCAAGGCAGGCTCCCTGGTGAACAGTTCCTGAAAGTAGTGCCGCATAGCCTCACATGTACCCGCGTTTGTAATCACGGTCTACATATACGGCAATGTTACGCATGCAAGGTGCCTATTGGATACACTTCTAACCTTCTCTGCACGTAGTTCAGCGGCATAATCGTTGCTTCGAAAACATTCCTTTTTTTAACCTAGTCATAACTACAAGAGCTTGACCTTTCTTGATCAGCAAGGAGGCTAAGACCGCCTTAGCTAAGTCTACTTCTCCACTCTCACGGGATTTCATTGCCTGATCAACTTCACATGCTGTTTGTTCTGCTAACCTAATATGATTGAATCGGCGATTATAATCAGCGGCAAAGCACCTAACTTTAGATTTCAATAATTCCCGCCACCTATTCCCAACCATAGTCCCGCCAATTCTCGCTGTAGCATTAGTAGAAGCTGGTCCTGGAAATCTCGCTCACTAAATAATGAAGCGTTCAATTTCCAGTAGCTAGCCACCATAACCTTAGGCTTATCTACATTTACAGGAACCCGGACGAGCCTGTCATTCGAGTAAATTATAAAATGGAAACTTTGACAACTTAAGATACCTAGATAGACTCTGTTAACTAGAACTCGGTCGAGCAAGCTATAAAGCCCCTCCGAAGTCGAACCCCACCAATTAAATCAAGTCCACACTACCTCTCAAGGGTGCTCATTACGATACTTAACCACAAGTTCGAACTTGCCGATAAAGTAACGAAATTGCTTTACATCCGGGTTGTTAGTACCCGATCTATACCCTATATGATCTATGTCGGTGTCTAGGACAGCATTCTAATCGCCCGCTAAAATTACGCGACGAAACAAATCAGGCGGCATCGCATGGTCATTGGGCGCATAAACCTCAATGAGATGAACATAATTATCTTTTATGGTAACATCCGGTATGCAAAAGCCTGCCCTCACCCGGATCTGCGAAGACAAGGGCATTCAAAGACTTGTTTACTAACCAGGAAATACATCTCGAGCGTCTAAAAAAATATGGTGAATAGAGGACAAAACTATTAGACAGTATATATTCACAGACACGAGTTGGAAACTGGGTCTCATGTACACAACGTACCATTGACACCAAGAGATATAGTTTGTCCCACTGACCCTTAGTCCATCTCACTTTTGCTGTCAAGAAACAGTCCATCAAGGCCCAAAGGAAAACGTTAATTTCAGAGCTCTATAAAATGATTGGTGAACAAAAAGATGGAGCCTCCCTGAACAAAACTGATTTAATTTCTTTTACATTTCCTTCCTCAAACAACGTCAAGGGAAGGAATAATTCTAATATCGTCCATATTTGTTGGAATCCCTGTCACAATCGCAACATAGTTAACATCCTCTTGGATTTGGGAACATTTCTAAGGTTTTCAACGTCTTTTGGTGTTGATTTCTTTGAAATGTCAAAGATATCTTAAATTTTTGATTTTGTGGGTTTGCGTTAATAACTTTTCCGCCTGCTCCCTAGAGACTCGGCAAAAGTCTTCTCTTAAATTTTAGATGGGCTTAGAGTCTTTTAAAAATACATTTAATAACAAAAACGAAAATGATTTATGGCACAGCCTATTTAATCTACTGGAAAAAGATTTTCGCATCAGGTCACTATCAGTCAAATAAACGTTCGTATGCTCCTCTTAAGCGCATAGAAATTAGATTTGATGCTGACATTAGAAATCAAATACCGGAAGCTCTATGCCAATACACTTGTATACACTTTTCTACTGCAAACGAAATGGTAACCCTGAAATTAACTGCTTAGATACCGAGTCCATTTGACCCTCATTGACCGAGTATTTTGTGGTGCTATCGGTTGAAATTCAAAAATTATTTTTTTATGAAAAACAATTTTTTTTCAGAAAATGGAACTTCTCAATGTTACTAAATATTTTACTCTTTCTAAAACGAATGGGAATATTCCATCGAAACATTTTGTTGATTGTAGTTTAGAAAATTATCAGCATGCTTTTATCATAATTTTCTCTTCTAGTCACAAGTGTTGATTTTGAAATTGTTCAAGTGATGTGAGTTTTTATTATTTTGTAAATCTCTTCTTGATTTTCTACTCCACTTTATAGGGTTTTACGATCGAAGGGAATTATTCGTTTTAATCATTGATCTGAAAAATCGTTGGTTTGCGGATATTAGTTTAGACCGATGATTCCCAACGTAGGACATGGTAATTATTTGATGGGGCATGCGTAAGATGTGCGCCATTCGGCTTACTATACGAACGGAATAAGGGTGCAATTTCAAAATGAGTTTTTAACAGTGAATTGTTTTCTAGTGAGCTCAGATTTCATTTTAAATTAGTATTATTTCATGATTACAATGATCAAAGATGCCTCGGTTTATTAGTTACTATATTAAAAACAAATGAAAAAAATAGTTTGAAAATGAAACGTTTTACCAAAAATCCTTAGCGGAGAAAGGGTTAACATTCGATACCCAAAATTTATTGAAACAGATCATCTTCTATATGACGCAATGTTTCTGGTCAGAGAGATTGGGATGTGGGCAATAAAGCCGGTCTTAGGAAGTCCAAGTAACAATTTGAGACATTCTTGTATTTTTCAATTTCTAGAGAGTAAGCTACAGGCTGAGGACAAAATGAAGCCGGACACCTTTAGGAGCGCGGTGACCCAGATGGAAACAATTAATTCAGTCAGGATAATGCCGGCTTGTTTGTATTGCAATATTAGCTGCTGAATTTGATGCAAAGATCCATTTTTTCCGTGAGACTTTCAAAATATCATGATAAAACAATATCTTTTTCATTCACTCTTAAAAAAAAGCCAAAAGCCAAAATGCTAGGTAGACTTATGAAGACAACTTCTAACAAAAAACAGTTTTTATACAAGAATTTCTATCTGTCTATATATATGCTAGGCCACAAAAATTTCCTGAACCGATCAAGCTTAGAAAGGAATACAATATGGGAACCGGTAATAAGGGGTGCCAGAGAAAAACGATAATAACAACAAAAATTGCAATATGAACACTGGTAAAAAATGGTTGCTGAAGGCATTAGGTTTATAATACCCAGAAATTCATGCACAGATGTCTTCATGTGGATAAAGGCGTTAGTTAGATCCAGTGACAGGACCCAAAAGAGTGTGAGTTCAATACCTGGTTATGGCGGTGGAGAACTTGGAGAGGGGAGATAACTGATAATTGACATCCATTAAACATGACACGGGGAACTAGAATAGTCTACCCCAGTGAGCGAAAATAAGAGTTCATTTCGACATTCCAACCACCTGAAGAAGGCCGGAGCGTACAACAGCCGAAGCCTTGTAATAAATATGGCGACAAAGATGAGGACAATAGTCCAAGTAATGTAAATAGTGTCTAATGAAGGCAGTGGAGAACTTGGAGAGGGGAATTAACGGGAGATAACTGATAACTGACATCAATTAAATATGGTACGTGGAAGTAGAACAGTGAGCAAAATAAAGGGTTCAGTTCGACATTCCAACCACCTGAAGAAGGCCGGAGCGTACAACGGTCGAAACGTTGTGATAAATATGGCAACAAAGATGAGGATGATAGTCCGAATAATATAAATAGTGTACATAATTCCTCATCTCAGAAATATAGATAGATAAATCATTTGTATTCACTACAGATGCGATTCAGATCACATTGTAAGGACGTCATCGTTAAATTGCGGCCTGCGGGTCCGGTTTTTCTAAATTGCACGCTTAATTTCATAAGCAAAATAACGGTCCTTAAAATTTTATTCTGTTTCCTTCTCACTTGTTCACTCACATACTTTCTTATACACAACCACATACATAAATAATGATTAAGTACGAATTTTAAAAAATGTTGTAGAAAGTCACATTGTTAACATTTTAACCTATTGGCGATTTTCACTAAGGAAGATCTTACGTGTAAACATCTTTTGTTTTTGAGTGAAGGCGCCACACAAAAACATAATGACAGGAAACGTTTATGAGAATTTATTCACTTAAGAAGAAATATTTTCATTTTCAAATGAATAAATTAGAAATAAATCCCATGCAACGACATGTGAGAATGACACTGTCATCAGTGAAAATATTACGCCAACACTTCAAATTTTACATATAAAAAATATTTTAACAAAGATAAAACTCTCCTACCATTTCAAATGTATATAGTGTATATACATAATACCTTATCTCAGAAATATAGACACATACTGAAAGACTGAATAATGTAAATAGTGTGTATGAAATGTTGATAAGCCGTAAACAAAAATCAATCAAAACTATTTTGGTGCAATTACAGTATTTCTAAATTTAAAGTTTGTCGAGTGAATGTAATTTTTTGGGACCTAACTCTAATATCAATCTCATCCGCTATGAGTGAGAAATTAAATTGTCGGCAAGCGAATCTGAAGATTAAAATTCTCTTTTCTTTTTTCCAGTGGAAATTTCTGATGTCGAGACGTCACTAACCCTTAACTGGACTTTGATCTCTTGAAACACTTTTGCTTAAACACAGACTGTAAAATTAAAATTATTGAAGACAATCTACAGAAAAAAATATTAATTTTAAATGCATCGTTAAAGAAGTTACGCTTCCTCATTTTTTAAGTGAATACCCAAGTGTTATGTCACCTCATACAAAATTTCAAAATGCAATAGAGTTTATCAAAGGATAAATATAGGAAACTCTGTTCCAGTTCTTTCAAATTTATGCAGAAGAAATAAAAGCAGCAAGAGGAAAATATTAATACTTCAGAATTCCTGAGTGATATATCCTTCGATAGTTCTGATAATATAGTTGCAATATAACATTGCATATCGAGGTACAGTGATCATTTTGCTCTGAATAATATAACAAAAATTGGTTGATATCCTTTAATAAATATATCAATTCATTTAGTACTAAATATGTAAACAAACTTTTTTTTCAGATATACAGATGGCGTCAATTTTCCACAGGATAATAGCCCAACTTTATAATTTGCTTAACTCATTAATGTCCACAGTATTAATTATAAATATTGATATAAATATCCTTTATGATTGATAGTCTTCTGAAAAAATGGCCGCTATTAAAAATACTTTTCTAAATTAACCGGTATTTATTTTAATCCTTAACCCGTAAATCCCCAAAATTTGACAATAATATGCTAATTCAGTAGTAACGATACTTAAGATTTTCCAAGCCTAGCTGTGGCACAAGGCCGAATGCATGGGTAATCCGGGGAGGATCGAACTCACTTTTCAGTAATAACTGACATAGTAAGACAAGCTTGCTAACCATTACACCACGCCGAGGTGCCCTAGTAGGAATTATACTTTTGGATTTTAAATATCTCTCTCTGCCAGGAGAAATTTACGAAAATGGTGTCAGCTATTTATTGACAAAATATTTATGCTTCTATACGATATCTTTGTATTTAGTGATGATGAAAAATCACAAAAAAGAAGAGATTTAGAATGCTTACAATATTAGATGAACATTTTAAAAAATATCCCCTGATAGAATAATGTTTCACGTTTAGAATTTTGGTATTATTTGTTGAAGTTTTAGTCTGATAAAAAAAAACATAAATGAATTGAAATCTTATGCACACACAAAACAATATTGCATATGGTGAAATTTTATCGCAAAATTATGCCAAAATTGTATTGTCTGTGACTGAACGTGAGATAATTTTTCAACTTACGAATTATTTGTTATTGAAATAAGCTCTTTCGGTAATATCGACCAGAAACTTTGTCATCTAACTGCACTAGCTGATCCGCGATGATAAGTTGTACTATCAATTCGTCACTTAGTATTTTATTACTTTTGTATTTTTAGTACTATTGATATCTTTTCTAAAATGATTGCACAAACGCAGGCAAAATATTGTACCTTTTGACAGAGTTGTTAGCAATTTATTTAGTAGTGCTTCCATTTCATTACGTCATTAAATGTTGTCATAGTAATAAATCATAAACTATTAAGCAACACGTATCACATTGTAAACTCATAGAATCCGATTATGAGCAACAACACCTGTCCATATTTATCGAGTTCATTTCTAACATATTACCTATTAAAGGTATTCAAAATATAGTCGCTGAGAATATTATGTAATGATTAGCATTTGCAATATACGCAAATGTCTGTGATTTCTCAGACATCTTTGGGGTGCATGTTAAAGATATGAGATGTTTACTGACCATAAAGTGTTTTTAGAGCCAGGAAACAATTCTAAGAGATTACATGATGTATACACTTTTATCCTAAACATTTTTATACTTATATAAATAATCATAAATTGAAGTTCTGTAATTAGATTTAAACATTTAGTGTACAACTCCGTGTCATGAGTGGGCAATTTGAAACGGTTGATTTATCATAGACTGAGAACTACTTACCACCTGACCATAGCGTGAAGGACATAGCAGATGGAAAAATTAAAAAAAAAACGTATTTGTAGCTCTTAAAGTATAATAATCTTACCAGGTCTCTAAAAAGTTCTAGTATTGTCCAAAATATTTTTTTTGATTTGGATGAATGATAATATACATTATCGAATATCTGTAGACATCTTGAAAGCTTAAAATCAAAGATTTGTAAATAAAATTATTTAGTAAATTCCATATCTAATTGACAAGGGTTCAAACTATGATTACCATAGATTTTGGTAAATTGACACAATTACTGATCTTCTAGACAAAATAAATACACTCATCTCATTTGTAGAGTTTGAGCAATAATGACAATTTAAAAAATTAATATATCTGCTTTTAAACTTAGCTTAATTATATATCATTTTAAAGTCCTAAAATATATCTAAAAACATTCTATATATGTATGTGTTTATATATATATATATATATATATATATATATATATATATATGTGTGTGTGTGTGTGTGTGTGAGAGAGAGAGAGGTTTGGAAATAAAAGTCCTATTCAAAGTTAATGTTTTTATATGATCTCTTAGGTAAAACAAAAATACATAGAACAAGTTTTATATCTTCTTGAGTACTTTAAGATAAAAGTTTTAACTGTAAAAACAATAGATATACTGATTTTTAAATATTGTCATCACCTTCAAAAATTAACATTTTTTTTTCAATCTTCTCCAGGAATAAAAATATAAGACACGTGCTATTTTTCTCAAAGATTCTGCAATTGTGTGAATTCTTTAAATTTCATGTTCCACTAAATTTATGTCATTTAATATTACATAATTCAAGGTTTATTGAACTTTTAAAGGCAATGAAATATTCGGTATTCATTGGTCGATCTACCAGTAATACTGTTCATTGAAATTTATATAATATTTCTCTTTAAATAATTTATGAAGACAATATGTTTCTCACCCAGTAGCTGTTATCGCCACTTCCAGTATAAACTGGGATTTCCTTCCTTATCTTTTGTTTGAAGTCGTGTTGAATGTCGACATATTGATTATGTCATTATTTCCTTTTCTAGTTACATGTGATATCCATTTTAGTTGTTACTGTTGGTGAAAGTCTTCAAGGGCTGTGGTATCTGTTATTTGTTACGGTTCTTTGTGATTCGGTAGACTCCATTCATAAGTTTCGAATAAGGTTGGTCTTCGGAAAGATTGATGCGGTGACAGTTTAGGTGTTTCTGAACAGTTTGCTGCCATAGATGACATGCACATGACTTATACAAAGCCCTACAGGTTTCTGTCCTTCGCAAGCAAATATCTTCATAAAGATGAATATTCGTCTGTCTATATTTCTGAGATGAGGTATTATGTACATTATTTACATTATTCAGACTAATGTTCTCATCTTTGACGCCATATTTATTACGACGATCCGGCCGTTGTACACTCCGGGCTTCTTCAGGTGGCTGGAATGTCAAACTGACACTGGGTAGGCTGTTCTAGTTCCACGTGCCATGTTTTTAATTAATGTCTTTACCCACTGTGCCATGTGTCCTTGAAGATGTGTTTAAATTTCTGGGTATTATAAACCTGTTGTCTTCAGTAACCAGCTTTTACCAGTGCTCATATTGCAATTTTTGCTGTTATCAATTCATGTTTTTACCAGAGTTCATATTGCAATTTTTGATGTTATTATCGCTTTTCTCTGGCAATCCTTATTACTGGTTTCCATATTGTATTCATTTCTATGTTTGGTCGGCTCAAGAGATTTTTGTGGCTTAGCATATGTGCTGATTCCTTAAGTTTACGAATTTTCCAATGGTTTTCTTTGTGACCTCAACCTGATCCTACAGAGGGCGGTGATCTCCCTTTTCTCAACATATGTGGTCAGCCACGCCTGATTTTTCTACTTCCCCTCATGTTACAGATTTCTGGTGTTCTTGAAGCAAAATTCAGTTCGATATTCTTACCACCTGAAGAAGGCCGGAGCGTACAACGGCCGAAATGTTGTAATAAATATGGCAAAGATGAGGACAATAATCAGGATAATGTAAAAGAATAATATTACCTACATTATTGATTAACTGTAGACATTTTATATCTAATGTTGAAACATCTGTATATGAAAGGTATTGGGTAATCCAATAGCAAATTAACATGGAGTCAAAAACATTAACCCTATTAGAATAACCTGAAACTAGACAAGAATCATAAATTAATAAACATATATAGCCTACTCCAAATTTACAACGTAATCGTGATCCGATTGTATCTTTATGAACAGCAGTTCATAAAGATACAATCGGATCAGTCTTTTCTGTCCATAAGGATTACGATCTATACGATGTTCCTCTAAATATCATTTGGCATGTATAGACTTTTCGATTATTACACTCAATTACTGTAAAAATAATAATTGTAGCTTTTGTAAATCCCTGGATGAAAAGGTTCGCGGTTCAACTAATTCTGACAATTTGGAAGTTCAGTTTGAAAGTAAGTTGCTTTTAAACAAATCAAACACTATTGGCTTTTAGCAGATGGAAATCAGAATGCTTGCAATCTACTGTGTAGTCATTTAATAGAGATAACCAACAGGACAATTAAAACAGCAATTATAGATCATAGTGTCATGGCTCTCCGCATTACCCATTATCGAACGCGTTATATTTAATGAATTAATAATTTCATTAAATTGCTTATTGAAATAAAACCTTATTTCTAATCGGAAAGTGATAACCACCTTAGCACTTCGATCACAGCTTGGAAGTAAATTGGAAGTAAGCAATATACAGTCAACGACAAAGTTATTCTTAAACCCATCAATTTTAAATATTTTTATCCATTTCACATAATCTAATGCCTGTGTGATGCCAGGCTTTTTATATGTTAATATACACAAAAAAGGAATATAAAATTCAGTTTTTAGAACAATAGGTTAAATACAACACATGTGAAAGGCAAAATGCTAAATAGGAAATGACAGTTCTGTCATGGCCTTTAAGGAGTCCTGACTTGAATCCTATTGAAAATCTATGGCAAATTCGAATAAATTGTCGGTCACTAAAAAAACCTCCAGGAATTAGAACGTGTAACCATTACAAAATGGAAGAAAATCTCAGAAAATACTTGTACAAATCTCGTTAAAAACATTACAAAATGATTGCAGCAAGTTATAAAAATGATAGTCTATGTTATTGACTATTGATATTGTGACAATTGTTCAGTTTTTCTATTTTTCATAGTGTACGAATAATTATGGGTTTTCCTATTTTGCATAATTTGCCTGTCAAATTTGTTCTGAAAATTGAGATTTATATTCCTTTTTTGTGCTTATTAACATAAAAACTTGGTATCATACGGGCATTACATTCTGAGAAACGGATAAAAATATTCAAAATTGATGGATGTACGAATAATTTCGTCGTTGAATAAGAATAAGAAATATTGATTTTCTTATATTATTTTTGTCTCGATTGCAGGGATGAGGCGTTATTATTATTTACACTAATTATATTCGGATTATTGTCCGGATTTTTGCTGTTTTCTCAGTTGTGCCTTCTGACTTTACTCAGGTGTATATCGATCTGGATAATCTACAGGGAATTCTTAAGTGAACACTTTATTTAATCTACATAAGCGGACTGTTCTTGCCCCCTGCTCATGCCTAGGGATATCATCTTGTTCTTAATTTATTTAATACTGTTCAGTTATAGCTCACTCTCTTCCACGGAGTTCAAGTACACACTGCCTGACTCAAGGATTAAAATCACAACAACTATATCACCAAATTTGCAAACCGACGCTTTTATCACTAGGAGATTTGACACTAGTTAACTTAGAGCTTTAAACTTAAATCTGGCTGCTGATTATATTGCAACTTCTGCTGCTGACGGCCACGGCTTAGTTGACGCTGTGGTTGAAGACTTGCTGTCATTTCTCTTTATTTATTACTTGTATCTATTTAAATGCTAGGCCTACTTTTAGGTGTCTAACTCTCCAGTGTCCGTCCCTGTCTAGTGTCTTCACTTTATTCCAAAGGGGCTGAAAAGGGGCCACCCGTTTCCCTCTATATATGATCAACTATGCCCGATTTCATTGTCTCAGCCTTGACTACGGCTTTTCGATGCTCCTCCAGCTTTATTTTTAGCTGTGTCTTACTTTGCCGCCACAACTACAAGGAATCGAGTACACGCTATTCTTTGTTATATTCTACCACGTATCAGGCTTTCTCGGCAGAGATTTCTCCGTAGAGCAGACCCGCTTCTTCCCCCAGCTATGGGCAAATAGCAAGAAGTTGAACTTCAACTTGTATTCTTTTTACCTTCATGTATCGAAAGATACATTATCGCCTAAGCGAATATCATGCATGACCCATAACTGACTAAATGTTGTAGTCATGGAAAGATCCATTTCTTCACAGTCTAATAATGGTGGGGATTGAACATTATGTACATTATTCGGTCTATTGCCCTCATCTTTATCGCCATATTTATTACGTCGTTTCGGCTGTTGTACGCTCTCGCCTTCTTCAGGTGGTTGGAATGTCGAAATGAACCGTTTATTTCGCTCACTGGGGTAGACTGTTCTAGTTCCACGTGCCATGTTTAATGGATGTCACTTATCGGTTATCTCCTGTTAATTTCCCTCTGAAAGTTCTGCACTGCCTTTACCGGGTATTGAACTCACGCTCAAGGACACATGGTACAGTGAATAAACGCGTTAGTTAGATCCAATAACAGGACCCAAAGAGTGTGAGTTCAATACCCTGGTAAGACAGTGAACTTTCAGAGGGGGTATAACTGACAACTGACATCCATTAAACAGTCTACCCCAGTGAGCGAAATAAAGGGTTCAGTTCGACATTCCAACCACCTGAAGAAGGCCGGAGCGTCCAACGGCCGAAACGTTGTAATAAATATAGTGACAAAGATGAGGACAATAGTCCGAATTAATGTAAATAGTATACATAATACCTCATTTCAGAAATATAGACAGATACTGAAAGGCCAAAACGTTGTAATAAATATGGCGACAAAGATGAAGACAATAGTCCGAATAATGTAAATAATGTAAATAATACCTCATCTCAGAAATATAGACACCTACAGTGGGGAATGAAATTGAATTATTAGCCAGTGAACGTTGGTTTGTGATATACGGACGTTTTGAGCTCATCCTCTGTGCGATTTATTAGTACACTCAGGTAATATAGTTAATTATTATCTCCTTCTTCCACTGTGAACTTGATCGAAAGTCTTACTGAATTCAAAATATAAAACACTATTTGTACGGCTTGCTGATGCAGCCAGAACACTAAGATTTCATTCACTGTTACTCAAACATACAGTTGGTTTCACTGATACTGCTTCAAAAGCCATTTACTAGAAATATTCCATATATGTGTCTGCCATCACAGGTGACAACGAGGAACCCATAGTCAAGCCAATACTTCCTCCTGTTAGTATATATTAGACGCTCGTAAGAAGAATGCCTTCCGTACACAGAATGTAAACATCTCCATCAAATTATATATTGGAAGGTTACAATATTATACCAAATGGTGGTTAAATTTCAATCGGTTTCCATATTTTACCATTACATGTACTACCACAGCTACAAGGAATCGAGTACACTCCATTCTTTGCTATATTCTACGCCGAGTCAGGCTTTACTCGGCAGATATTTCTCCGTAGACTGGAACCGCTTCCTCATATAGGCTTAATATTGCATGGACCACGGCTCTTAATCTTTTCCAATAAACCCTTGAAATAAGGTAGACAGAACGTGATATTCTATTGTCATCGCCCTTGTCAATTCTGTCTCCAATGTGGACGTTGATATCGTATCTATCACGTAGTTGTTATTCTGATGGGTAACTCAGTTGAAACGGCTTCCCACATTAAAGTGTTATGGGTGGGAGTCCCTCAGATTAGTTTCACTATGTGTTCTGAGTTTCTAACATAGGGTGATGACTTCTCTGTTAGTGCTTTGATTATGTCTACTCAGAATCTGTTCAGTAGATGATAAGCTGATCCTCTTCAGCTGACTATAGATGTAATACCATCTTTGTGAATCTCGGGGTAACCATGGATGCATGGTAGCTTGTTCTAACTTTGAATCAGCTGCCTATACTTATTAGAGTGTGAAATGTTCTTAATTCTTGTTTATGATCTGTGACAGTTTTCTCTCAGTTTTTAGTGCTGGTTCATTTTTCACTTTCCTATACCTGCCATCCCTAACTAGATTTTTCCTAATATCCCGATCACGAGCCTCATACCCCATAGGATCATTGGGGCACCACATGTCAGCTTTCTTTTTCAATGCGTAGTGTTCCATCGTTCTTATTTAGGATCAGTGACCGCAACCTCTCAGTTTTTAGGGTTGGATCATTTTTTCACATTGTTATAGCTTCCATCCGCAAAGAATTGTTCTTCTATCCAGATCACGAGTTTCATAGTCTACTAGGATCATAGGGGCACCACATATCTGTCTTCTTATTCAATGCGTAGTAGTTTTTCTTGTTTAGGATCTGTGGCAGCTTCCTCCCATATTTTAGGGTCGGATCCTTTATTACTTTTCTATAGCTGCCGACTCTAATTAGTTGTTCTCATATTCCGATTACGAGTTTCATAACCTAGTAGGATCGAAGGGGCACCACATATCAACTCTTTTATGCAGTGCGAAATAGTTCTAGTTCTTATTTAGGATCATTCACAGCTTCATTATAGTTTTTAGTGCTGTATCATTTTTCACTTTGCTATAACTGTCATCACCAACTATTTATTCTAATATCTCGATCCCGAGTCTCGTAATCCATTAGGGGCGTACGGGCCCCTCCTATCTGTCCCTTTCAATGCAAAGTGTTTCTTTGTTCTTATATCGAATCTCTGACAGCTTCCCTTTAATTTTTAGTGTCTGTTCCTTTTTTCAATTTAACTACAGCTGCCATTCCAAAATAGCTTGGAAAGTATTTGAAAAAGGTGACTTTGTTAGCTTACACTATCCTCTAATTTTTACTACACCAATGTCCTAGTGGATAAATGTGTTGGTTTGTGAATTTGATGAGAGTGGTTGCAAGTTCAATCCCTGAAGTGCGTACTCTACTCAGTGGAAACAGGCGGGCAATAATTGAATAGTACTAAATAACATGAGAACTGTACCATACTCATAAACATGAGCAATGTAACGAGAACAATCTACCTCCATAGATTAAATATGTGGTTAAGTTCAGAATTCCCTGTTAAATACTCAGATCGATATACACCTGATGAAGGCCGAAAAACCCAACGGTCGAAACGTTGTATTAAAAAGAGCAAAAATGAGGAAAATAAACAGAACATAAATATAGTTCTATTATTGTATTTTATAAACTGAAGAAATAATCTAAATGTTCATATTATATGATAATTATATAATACAATATGTATAGCTGGACATTTGTATTCGAAGATACCCGATTATATCGATTACAGACGCTTACTCAGGCGCATTTGTGTTCACTCAACACCTACAGAGCCCACCTATAGTTCATGCTACAACTTTGCTGAGCAGAGCTCTGGGAAAGAGCGTGTTATCTAGCCACTTGTGACTTCGTGTATAGCACAGCTATCGAGGGGTTTCGTCTACCCATTTTCACTCACAAGGCTTGGGTCAACCGTTTTTTGGCTTTCAGGCACTTTTCAAAGGTGCCTCACACTGGGATCATCTCCCTCCAGTCCGATAACATCAGAAAGTCTCCTTCCTGGTGAGATCAGAATGCGAACGTTATAACCACGTGACCATATAAATAATATAATGATCATTATATTATATTATAACATAGAACTTAAGACCCCATCATCTTATATATATATATATATATATATATATATATATATATAAAAGTGAACATAGAAGTCAACACTTAGAGTCGAGAGTCTGTTTCATGCTATATGCAATCGTCAGACCACATATGTTGTTATTTTTCTCGGCTATTTATATATATAGGGGTTAGTGGTGCATTGTGGGTATTCTATTATGGCGGTTATTTTACCGGAAGTCATTTGTTTATTTATTTGGGTCAAGTTATATTGCTCGTTTTTATTTTTGTTTCTTATTTTATTTATTTATTTATTAACGTAGTAAAAATTTTACTCCGTTAATAAATTTTTGTTTCTTATTTTATTTATTTATTTATTAACGTAGTAAAAATTTTACTACGTTAATAAATAAATAAATAAAATAAGAAACAAAAATAAAAACGAGCAATATAACTTGACCCAAATAAATAAACAAATGACTTCCGGTAAAATAACTATAATAGAATACCCACAATGCACCAATAACCCGTATATATATAAATAACCGAGAAAAATAACAACATATGTGGCCTGACGATTGCATATAGCATGAAACAGACTGTCGCCTCTAAGTGTTGACGTCTATGTTCACTTTTATATTTACACACGCTCTATCTCTGATATTGAGCACTTTATTCAATAAATATAGCAAACCTTAAGACTATATTTCTGTATATATATATATATATATATATATATATATATATATATATATATAAACAAACTCGTGCCTGGTCAGTATCTAAATATGCAACTGCAGGGGAATAACAGTCGCTGTAATAATGGATGTTTCAATGGGGTCGGTTATATTCGCTTCCACGCAACTAACCATGGGTAAGTATGAATGCAGTTCTTCTTCCCACATTCCATCTCCGTGTTAATTAATAAGCCATGAATCACTAAAGCCAATATTATCTCCAACGAAATAAAAAATCTTAGAATGTAAAAATATTTTCTGGCTTTAAAGCACGGGGTTGATAAAAAAAAAAACAATCTATATCATAACATGTATGAAATTAGCATCACGCAAAATATCTAAACATTTATTTTTATGCTTTCTCTAAATCTTTATCTCTCACTCTCTCCTCTCTCTCTCCCACATAGATAGATAGATAGATAGATAGATAGATAGATAGAGAGAGAGAGAGAGAGAGAGAGAGAGAGAGAGAGAGTATAAAAATAGCGTGTGAAGCCTAGCGGAGTAAAAGTACAGAAGGTAGCCAAGCATTTACAATTAAAAATGAAGTGGTATTTCGACTTTGCTTGGTTGACCATATTATAAACAGTTTAAGAATTTAATAGAGCAAAGACAAGCAATTATAGCAACAATTACACGTACTGAAGTATCATGTTTCTCAGATTTAGCCATTGTAAACCTCGTTATGCTTAATGAACCAGACAACTAATACGACAAATGATATTTCCTTAAATAAGATGTTGACAAATAACTTGTGTAAAATCATATTACAATCTAATCTAAATAGCATTTCTAAAGGAAATTTTTATACTTCGAATGAATCTGACTTTATAACTGAATTCATGTCTTCTTCTATCGCGGATTTATTTTTACGGCAGTCACAGTGGTAACTTCTCGGGTCATTGGTCTTCTTTTGATGGCGTTCCTTTGGAGGGTTGGCGGGATTGCCTTTCGATTAAGGAACGAGCTTTATGTAAACAGAGTGACACTTACAGCTTGTCGTAATGGTGATGGTGTGAGGTAATGCTTTCGCTATTATTGCGGGTGGCAGAGGATAGCAAAAAAAAATATTTATGTAAAGTATTTATTTTCGTAAAGATTTATATAAATATTTAGAGAATGACTGATTCTCCCCCAATATATAGACACATTCTAATAAATTAAACAATACGGATTTTAGACATTGATATCATGTGATAAAAATGGCTTATGTTGAATCAGCCAAGGAAACATTTAGAATCCCTTAATACAGGGCATGCGCTTTTCTACGGCGTTCATCAGAACAGTACCTCATTGAATGAATGAGAAAATACATAATCGTCTATCTGTGCTCAAATTGAACACTTATGTTTCTTCTTAAATAGATATATTTGTAAAATGATTTTTCAGGAGAAAACTAAGATACATATTTATTTAAATAATTTCCATTCAAACAGCTGTCTTCATTTGTGTCTAAATTTCCGTTATCATAATTTACACCAATAACATTCAGATTATAGGCCTTCTTTTTGTTGTTGTTAATCAAGCCGAATTATTTGTGAATTTTACATCACAGGGGCCATTTTTCAGACAAGCCATATGACTTTTGTTTCTTGAGGTCAACAACTGATGTACTTACGATTATTGCGGAAAGAATCTATCAAGCTTTAGATAAGAATGTTGAAGCTCTGACTGTTGCATCGGAAATCTCGAAAGCATTCGACAAGGTTTGGTATACGGGTCTTCACAAGTTTTAAAGTCTCCAGACCAATTTTCGAACTGATTAAGTCTTTCTTATGAAATCGTCAATTGCAAGTTATCCTAAATAATATATTCTAGATCTTTGTATTAAGGTAGGTGTCACCCAGTTGGCTAAATTGGCTAACTGTCTAACGCTCTGCCTTCGGGCGGAGAGGAACCCGGACGAGGCTCCGCCAAAGGGCAGCGTCTCGTTTGGGATGGTTGACTGCCCCTGAACCCGTTTATGCGGGTTCAAAGAGGGAATATTTTTAGCCGATCCTACGTGCTCGGAGATCCCACGTTAAACTCGGCCTTGTGGCACATGTAACCTTCGTGGGTCGGGGGTAGCTAAATATCACTCAGAGCTCTATCTCTGTTCTCTGTTCTTAAGTTTTATTAACGACATGCCATCAGTTCTAAACTTGGTATCTTCGGTGCTAACACAGCCGTTTGCTCGTATCTCGATAGTAAGCTTGATCATTTCAAAAATTTGGGTGTGTTTTAATATAGTATACATGAGGTAAGTAATTGTGTTAGTAATAATGCTTATTTCCTATATATTTACATAATTAACATTCGAACAGTTGGCCTCATTTTTGTCTGAATTACAAGGATAAGAAGATATCATTATTTACACGCTGACTATTGTCCTCGTCTTTTTAGCTTTCCTTTATCTGGTGTCTGAATATTTACCCTGCCCTTCCTCACTGAGACGGCATGTGACACAAGGCCGTGTTTAACGTGGGGATCCTGAGTGCGTACACTTGGACAAAGAACAAAAATTCCCCGAGACCCCGTTGGTCTCGGTGACCATCGATTCCTCTCTCTAGTGCTATGAGAAGATACAGCCTCAGGCACCTGTTCCCCAGGGCTGGGCACACCACTCTGTAATTTTCCCCAGTTGCGCCTCTGTCCTCCAACGGATCCGCAACTAAGTAGCACCCTGCCCGCGGACAAAGACTTCGTTCTGGGTATGACGATAAACTACATCCGCGTCCTATGTAAGAAGATAAACTATGTCCAGCAGCAAGGCCTCTGATCAGAATGTTTTGAGGAGCGTGGAACTACCTCTTAATTGCTGATGTCTCCAGGTCCACCCTAACGTAGGGTGGTGGCACCTGCCAGGATCACAGCTATGGGTAAATAGTTAACCCATAAACTGGTGTTAAATCACTATGAATGTGTAAAAATATGTTTTAATACTTGGTAAGAAAATTTGAAAAATGAGACCCAAAATATTACCAGCCATTCATTTTTGGAAAAATTATTACAGAAATAAAAATCTTCTCTTCATTAGATAATGCATTGAGGTTGATATGCTGTAAAACTAAACAAACCAAACCAAACGGACAGAGATGCAACTGCGAGGTAAGTATTCATCAGGTGTATGCTGTTCTGGTTACCATAACGGAACCCTATATTTAATCTACAGTAGTAGACTATTCTAGTTCCATAGCCCATGTCCCGGGATATTTCATCTAGTTCTTATTTTTATTCTGCTCAGTTATTGCTCCCCCTGTTTCCACTGAATCCATGTAAAAACTACCTGGCCAATAGATTGAAACCACAGTTACATTGACACAAATTCACAAACTAAAGCTTTAATCAACTAGGATATTGTCTTCGTTGCACAGTTCTCGGTAGAGAATTTGGAGCCATGATAAAGTAGCATAGTGGATGAAGACATTAGCCACATAATTTGGTGCAATATTTTTAGTAGTTCTTAGACTGATAAAATAAATACGAAACTTTACAAATGTTTAGTGAGTAAACTAAAGTAATAAGATCCCTATAATTAAATTTGTCTGGAGATAAAACAAAACAAAAACTCATCGTCAACTAAACCACATTCCATGTTTGTTTTTGTCCTGTAAATTCTGAAAAAAGGCATTTGCTAGAATGAATAAACTCTGTCTATAGTGGACATATATAACCTTGTTTACAATGAAATATATTAGGCATATATCTCTTTCTGTTGGTGATGATATCGGTCAGTATGACCTCTGATTGTGAGATTTTGAGGAGTGCGGAAAGCTCTCTTAATTGCTTTTCTTCCCAGGTCCACCCTGACAAGGGGTGGTAGCACCTGCTAGGGTCCCAGCTATGGGCAAATAGTTAACCTCTAAACTGGGCTGAAGACACTATGAAAGCATAAAAAAAGATTTTTATAATTAAAATACTAGCAATGCATTTGTGAAAAAAATATTACCACAATACATTTTTTGAAAATAAAAAAATACCACCAAAACATTAAAAAAATTACCATCAATACAATTTTTGAAAATAAAAACCACCACAATACATATTTGAAAAAAATATTCCAGCAGTACATTTTTAAAAACGAAATATTATACAACACATATTTGGCAAAAAATACGAGAGATATATATTTAATAAAATATTACCAGCAAAACATTTTTTGAAAATAAAAAATTACCACGAATACATATTTGAAAAAAAAATTTGAAGTGATACATATTTTAAAAAAAAAATATTACCAGCAATACATTTTTTTGAAAATGAAAAATTAACACCAGTACATATAAAAAAAATTACCAGCGATACATCTTTGAAAAAAAAGTACTAGCAATTCATTTTTTGAAAATAAAAATCACCAAAATACATATTTGAAAAAAAATATTACCTGCAATAAATATTTTTGAAAACAAAAAAATTACCACAATACATATTTGACAAAAAAAAAATACCATTGATACATATTTTAAAAAAATATCAATAGCAATGCATTTTTTGAAAATAAAAAAAATACCACAAGTAGATATTTGAAAAAAAGTTACCAGTGATATATATTTTAAAAAATACCAGCAATACATTTTTTGAAAATGAAAAATTAACACCAATACACAAAAAAAAAAAAATTTACCAGCGATACATATTCGAAAAAATCTACCAGCAATTCATTTTTTGAAAATAAAAATTATTTGGCGTGATGGATATTGACTGCTACATTTAGAGTTGGGAGAATATAACTTGTCTGAAGATTTAGTATGGATATAGAGATAGAATTACGAGAGACTGGCAATCTTTCATGTGTGGAAAAAGGGGTTGTAAGCAGGAAAGCTATTCACCAACCACAAGGACGCGTCAATACTTACTAATTTTATCAAGACACACGACCTTGTGAAAATTTAATTGAAACAAAACGAATAATTCCGTTATTTACATTGCTTTCGTATTTTTCCAATGAAACATCACCCAGTGCACATGTTAGTGCTTGGTTTGTCCATTCCACGAAGTCTTTCCTTGCAGACTGACCACAGATTCTCGATTGCATTTAAATCAGGAGAGTTTCCGGGCCAATCTATAGTACTTTGATTAGCTGATTGTTATGGCTTGCCAGTATGTTTGTGTAGCGTCACAATTTTCGTATGCATCCTTGGAGTAACGTCCATTGCAGACAATGGCCGTAGGACAACTAATCGACAGTCGAGACAATAATATCTGGGCGTGATAAAAATCTGATACAATCACGGATGACGCAATATTTTTCAAGGGCAAACAGATTCCATTATACACATCCAAAATAGATTTATATAACTCCAGACCACTGTAAATGATTTAATCAGAGAAAAAATAGAAATCGATTAAAACCTTTCACTCCAGTGGGTCTAAAACTAACTGTATGGCGAAAGAAAGGGAAAATAGCGTGTGAAGCCTAACGGAGTAAAAGTACAGAAATTAACCAAGCATTTACAATTATAAATAAAGTGGTATTTCGACTTTGTATGGTTGACCATATTATAAACAGTTTAAGAATTTAATAGAGCAAAGACAAGCAATTATAGCAACAATTACACGTACTGAAGTATCATGTTTCTCAGATTTAGCCATTGTAAACCTCGTTATGCTTAATGAACCAGAAAACTAATGATATCTTCTTTAAATAAGATGTTGACAAATAACTTGTGTAAAATCATATTACAATCTAATCTAAATAGCATTTCTAAAGGAAATTTTTATACTTCGAATGAACCTGACTTTATAACTGAATTCATATCTTCTTCTATCGCGGATTTATTTTTACGGCAGTCACAGTGGTAACTTCTCGGGTCATTGGTCCTCTTTTGGTGACGTTTCTTTGGAGGGTTGGCGGGATTGCCTTTCGATTAAGGAACGAGCTTTATGTAAACAGAGTGACACTTACAGCTTGTCGTAATGCTGATGGTGTGAGGTAATGCTTTCTCTATTATTGCGGATGGCAGAGGATAGCAAAAAAAAATATTTATGTAAGGTATTTATTTTAGTAAAGATTTATTATATAAATATTTAGAGAATGACTGATTCTCTCCCAATATATAGACACATTCTAATAAATTAAACAATACGGATTTTAGACATTGATATCATGTGATAAAAACTCCACACCACTGCAAATGATTTAATCAGGGAAAAATTAGAAGTCGATTACACCCTTTCCCTCCAGTGGGTCTAAAACTAACTGTATGGCGAAAGAAAGAAAACTAATGCATTTGTTTCAATTAATTTACACAATGGTGTATATCTATTTCTACGAATATTTCCAGCAATAATCTTGATTTGAGATAAACAATTTTATGTATTTCGTTTCGTGTAGCATCTTTTATATTTGGTATATCCATTACTACGAAGGCAAAAAATCTAAAGTAATTCCAGTTTTAATATCTGTCTATATTTCTGTGATGAGGTATTATAATTATTTACGCTATTTACAATGTTTTAAATTTTATTACGTTTGTTAAATGTGTATTTGAAATATTAATTCTAACTGTGACAATTTCCTCGTGTCGGAATAAGATTCTACAATACTTTAAAAATTAAAACAAAACCTAAAATAGATTTTCTTCGATTATTCTGCTCGCTTTTCTCATTCGAATATAAAATTTGATTAATATTCAAAAATCTAAAGTCGTCAGTTCATTTCGAATATTTCAGTTTCTTTAAAAGCGAAAGATCTTTCGTGAATGAAATTAACTCAACGGCTGAAAAAACAAAAAACAAAACAAAACAAAAAACAAAACAAAATACTATAAATTACTGAATTAAAATTATTTTTACTTGAAAAGAAATCTTATTACAGTAAAAATATGAGCGCAATTTTATCAAATTATAAGTGATTTTATGCTAAGCAACAAGTAAAATTTGTTTTATAAACAAATCATTCTTTTTCTTTCATTTTTCCTATCTCTATTTTCTTTCTTTCTCTCTCGCTCTCTCTCTCTCTCTCTATATATATATATATATATATATATACATATGTGTGTGTGTCTCCTCGTATATCACTCACTTTCTCTACCTACTTCATTCATTTCACACACATATATATATATATATATATATATATATATATATATATATTTATATATTTTCAGTCTTCTCATATATCATTCTCTCTCGATTTCAGTCATTTCATATCTAATTCGAGTTCATATCTATCTATCTATCTATCTATCTATCTATCTATCTATCTATCTATATATATATATATATATTTCTGTCTGTTCATATCTATCTCAGTCTGTTCATATCTATCTATCTATCACCTTCTTTTTTATTTCTTCATCTATCTATCTATCTATCTATCTATCTATCTATCTGAAGCAATCATATTCTATTCATGTCTCTCTATCCTTTCGGTGAACCCCCACAAAATGTATTCATTAGAATTGTGTGATTATTTCCTTCTTTTCTATGTTTTCAATATCAAGTATTTTTCACTATCCCAATGCTCTTTTAGTTTTCAGTGTCGTATTTTCCCTTTTCTATTAAAATAATTCCTAAATATTTAAATGTTTACACCTGCTTTTGATTTTGGTGTCTTCAATTCGTAGTTCACACCTTGGACTGCTGCTTGTTCGAGGAAATAAAAAAAACACATTGCACTCTTATAAATACCAATTAGTCCTTTCTGCACGCCTTCATTTACTGCTCTCTGTAAGAATTCCTGTAGTTTCTATTCTGTGTCTGCCATCAAGACTATGTCATCTGTATATCGTATGCTGTTGAGATTGTGGCCACCAGTAATTCATCCTGTTATGACCTCATTCTTTCCCGTGATCCCCTCACTGTAAAATCTGAATAAACCCAGTCAGAAGACACGAGCTCCTCTCTATTTTTGTATATGTATTGAATTCGTTTTCTCTCCACATGCAGGAGGTTTGCTTCCACGATATGTTCTGGATGACTCTAATCTCCTTCTCCAATAAACCAAGTTTACCTAGCATTTCGTATAGTTCTTTAGGAGCTAGTTAATCAGATACCTATGCCTAATCCATAAAACATAGTTATACATTGTTTTTTCACGTATATTTTGTCTTCTGTGAATATATATATCATATTTCTTGTTTGGGCATCTGTACTGGTTCTATTTCGAGTGAAATTCTGCTGCCTGCTCTATTCATCAGTTGTATTGTGTGGCTTGCGTATTAATTCTAACTGTGTATTGCGTTAATTTTCCGATGGAGATCTCATTACTAATAGGCAAATTCCTTGACAATTTGAACGTAGAATACTTTTAGTGTTTTATGGAATTGTCTTGTTCAACCCTATCTTGTGACAGGCATCCGTGATATCAATCGTAATTCTGTTTGTCGAAGGACAATTAATGTTTATATTAACGAATTTTAGCCGTAGGTTTTCGTTTTCAGAATGGTTTCAAAATCTCATGACAAAAAATGTCCCTTGACCCTTTAGGACGTTGGCGGTCATGGTTCTCCCCAATTTCCTGTCCTTTGTAACTCTTAATAATTTTTGTCCTTTTGCCATCTCTCGCAAACCCTACTCCGACATCTAGTCACTCAAGATCGCCAGGTAGGTTATGCGTTGCTTAACTCTGGCCTTCTTAGATTAAATCTGTCCTGTGAGATTTAAAATTTGTTCCTTAGTATGTGTCCCAGAAATTTAAACTCTCTCTTCCTGAATGGCTTAATAAATTAATATGTTCATTCAGGTAAGGCATTTTTGGCTGTGAAAGTGGAAACTACCTTAGAATTAAGATCACAGCTTAGAAGTAAAGAGAAGTAAGCATTGTATAACAAGAAGTAAGCGATATTGTCATTTTTATAGCATGTATTGAAAATCGAAGAACTAATATGAATTATCTTATAAGATGCGCTATATAAAATAGACGACAATCAAATTATCTCAGCTTATCAAAATGCTTTATCAACAGTTTCTCTAAATTCATTTTAGGAGACACGTTGTTATCGCTCTCTTTTTATTTTCCTTTGTTTTTCAGTCTCTGTATGTCTTTATTGCTTTTCCCCACTCTCTTTTAGTTTCTATTTATCTTTATTTTTCTCTTCTTTTAGCCTCTATTTGTCTTTTTTCTCTCTCT
This sequence comes from Acanthosepion pharaonis, assembly GCA_903632075.3. Classification (NCBI taxonomy): domain Eukaryota; kingdom Metazoa; phylum Mollusca; class Cephalopoda; order Sepiida; family Sepiidae; genus Acanthosepion; species Acanthosepion pharaonis. The sequence continues at coordinate 1,123,463 of CAHIKZ030005465.1, read as the reverse complement.
CTGTTTTAGTCTCTATTTGTCTTGATTTCTTTTTCTCCCTCTCTTTTAGTCTCTATATGGCCTTATTTTTTCTCTTCTTTTAGTCTCTATTTGTCTTTTCTTTCTCTCTCTCTTTTAGTCTCTATTTGTCTTGATTTCTTTTTCTCCCTCTCTTTTATTCTCTATTTGTCTTTATTTTTCTCTTCTTTTAGTCTCTATTTGTCTTTTCTTTCTCTCTCTCTTTTAGTCTCTATTTGTCTTGATTTCTTTTTCTCCCACTCTTTTAGTCACTATTTGTCTTTATTTTTCTCTCTCTTTTAATCTTTATTTGTCTTGATTTCTTTTTCTCCCTCTCTTTTAGTCTCTATTTGTCTTTATTTTTCTCTCTCTTTTAATCTTTATTTGTCTTGATTTCTTTTTCTCCCTCTCACTTAATCTCTATTTTTCTTTCTTTTTTTTCTCCCTCTCATTTCGTCTCTAATTGTTTTATGTCTCTTTCTCGCTCTCTTTTAGTCTCTATTTGTCTTTATTTATTTTTCTCCTTCTCTTTTAGTCTCTGTATGTCTTTATTTCTTTTTCGCCATTTCTTTTAGCCTCTATTTATCTTTATTTCTATTTTTCTCCCTCTCCTTTAGTCTCTATTTGTCTTCATTTCTTTTTCGCCCTCTCTTTTAATCTCTATTTGACTTGATTTCCTTTTCTCTTTCACTTTTACTCTCTATTTGTCTTGATTTTTTCTCTCTCTTTTAGCTTCTAATTGTTTTATTTCTTTTTGTGTCCCCCTATAAAAAAAATGTACGAAGTTCAGTGGAGCAAAAGAAAACGAATTAATTCGTGCAGCCTTGGATATCATTTCCAATTTAAAATAAAGTGGAATTTCGACTTGAAATGATTAACTGTAACATAAGAAGCCAAAATGGCGGAAAATATATTCAATTTTACAATTGCGTAACAAAAATATTACGTTGTCTTGCATTTGTTTTGTTTGTATTGAATATTTCACTATTTTAAACTAAACGGGTAACTTACATTTTGCATTCGTATAATAACAGAGATTTATTTATTAAATTTAACATAATATAAAATCATATTTCTGTAATTGTTTCAAGATGTGTTAAAAACATGAATATGAATTAACATCACCAACAAGGATGCTATTTAGAGGTGGTCAGATCGCTTATCTCTGTGGAGTGGATTTCAGTCTGTGTGCGGGGGTTTCGACAACGTCAGATGGGAGCCACTATTTCCCCCCACCCCGACAGAATGTATTGTTTCCCCCACTGCCCTTAAAATTTTCCCTTATTAAATAATTTGTCGCAGCTTTATATAAGGAGTCTACAGCCTTCAATTACATTCAAGCCTTCTTCCCTAAGCTGTCTGCAGCAAAAGCCAAAGCCGGTGACTTCGTCTGGATTAAAAATAAACGGGATCATACCATGCAAATAATTCTGCAAGAATCTTACTTGGACGGGGAATGCAGCAGGGAACAACTTAATTGCAGTGGTTTCACTCTTCTAGAAGAATCACAAGGCCGAAAAATATGTTAAGCTTGTTGCAACTCTGGTGAAGAACTACGGTAAAATAGGCTGCAGGATGTCCCTTAAATTATATATCCTCGACACTCTGACAAATTCAAGGAGAACCTAGGGTCGTACTCAGAGGAGCAAGACGACCTCTTCAACCCACGATAGACTGGACTTTGAACGACGCTACCAAGGAACGTATCACGAAAACATGATGGGAGACTAGATTTGGAGGCTGATTCGTGAAAGTAATGTTCAGTATTATCGAAAATTGCTAAAAATTAGTCATTTCTTTTTTTGAGGTCTTTTTTGTGAATTCCTAGAATAAATAGATACTACTTTTGTTGTTCAGTGTTACCAACACACGGGAAGTAGTATACACTCAACTGTCTCTTGTGTAATAGCTGTAGCTATTTATAGTCTTTGAAAATCCATGTGTAAATGCGTCACAACATTTCCCTGTATCGAAAAGGGTTCATCTCGTTATTGCCCCTGGTACTTCTCGGATATTTTGTTAAATAAGATGAGATTAATTAACACGATAATCCTTCCTAAATCTCGTATTCGCAAACATCTCGCAGTGGGAAAAACAGTCTACATAAAACAGCTGGCACCCAGTATTGATCTCATCCTATTACAACACATAATAAAAACCAAAGAAGTGGTTAAAAGCACTTGTGGGGGGGGACAGATTCTCGGGACAATTTTCCCGCTCCGTTATCTTATTTAAGAATACTAGAAAAACTCAATGAAAAATTCACCAATGTTACTGCCGAAATATATATATATACATATAAAGTGGACAAAGTCCGACAATTATTTTAAGAAATTTTTATGTTTATACATTTTTTTTATAGATACAAATATTCAATTGTTTATAATAAACAGTATTAATAACATTTACCGGCCTGAATGTCCCGGAAATTGTCATAGAATATATGCGTCCTCCGACAGGAATCGAACCTGCATCCTATACGGAACCGTCATATAGCTTGACATGCTTTTACCGATTTCGCCACAGAGGAGCGTTTCGGTTAGCAAGGTCGATTTTACTGTTTTTAAACTACAATTTCCCATGATTTTCTCACGTACATTCATATCTGCTCGATGCGTATCCAAATGTAAAACACTGACGTCACACATTATGAAATGGACAAAGTCCGACAATTATTTTAAGATATTTTTTATGTTTATATATTCTTTTTATAGGTACAAATATATAAATAAAAGCTTTGTTTATAATAAACAGTATTAACAACATTTACTGGCCTGAATGTCCGAGAAATTGTCATAGAAAAAGGAATCGAACCTGTATCCTATACAGAACTGATATATAGCCTGACGGACTTTTACCGATTTCGCCACAGAGGAGCATTTCGGTTAACAAGGTCGATTTCATTGTTTGTAAACTACAATTTTCCATGATTTTCTCGATGCGTATCCAAATGTAAACAAATGACGTCACACATTATGAAATGGACAAAGTCCGACAATTATTTTAGGACATAGAAAGCATATTCTCTATGACACTTTATCGGACATTCAGGCCGGTAAATGTTGTTAATACAGTTTATTATAAACAGAGCATTTACTTACATATTTGCATCTATAAAAAAGAATGTATAAACATAAAAAAGTCTTAAAATAATATATATATATATATATATATGTGTGTGTGTGTGTGTGTATATGTGTGTGTGTATATATGTATATGTGTGTATATATATATATATATATATATATATATATATATATATATATATATATATATATAAATTAAAATGAGTAACAAGGTACTACGGTTAGGTTTCTTATTTCATTTTTCACGAACGAAACTTGAAAATTGCGATTTTGGCTTGAGAACCGACGCCAAAGCAAATAAGCAGTAGTATTTTAATCAGCATGGCCGAGTTGTTATTTTTGCATCGCATGTCATAAAAATGATTTTTGAATGTCAAAAGAAAAAGACAGTTGTCATCACGACATGAGAAACAAATGCCAACAGAAAAAAAAAACAGAGTTTCAACCACATAAGACCTTGCTTTGGTTCGTCAAATCCTCATCACTGTAGAGAATTCGTTATTCTCCAGCAAGATAATGCAATGAAACTTTCTACCAAATAAGCCCAAGAAAAATAGCAGTGTATAAATTGGGGTTTCGATCACATCCTCAATACTCTCCATATTTAGCACATACCAATTTGAATTTGTACCGATCAGGGGAGCATAAATGGTAGAACATGCTTCCCCGAGTCTTTGTGGGTGGCAACATATTTTCCGTCCTCTCACCTCTTCTCACAGGCGGTTTTTGGCAAGCCTCTCGCTGTTCCATCGTTACTTTTGTGGAAAGTGCTCAAACGAACTATATTCATTGATTCTGTCAGGCCTACCCTTCATGTCAAGGAACTTCCATCCCCTTACATTGTTACAAATCATCCGCATTCCCTCCGTATTCCATCGATGAGAAGTAAGTTCTACTTGAACAACTTACTCCTGTGAACAACTGCGCTGTGGAGCTGACATTCGAGACGATCTTTCCCCGATGCCTACAAAACTTGTTCATGTTTAGGGTTATTGTACAGGGTGAACCTTACTGTAAAATAAATAAATAAATATGTGAAAAACAAAGAAATCGTAAATTAGTTTGGTTTAGTTTGTTTTGATTTACGACATATCAAACTCAATGGATTATTTAACGTCAACAAAAAATTTTATTGCTGGTAATAATTTTTTTTCCAAAAAATATATTGCTGGTAATTTTTTTGAAATGTATTGCTGGTAATAATTTGTTACAAACTATTTCTGGTATTAAAATTGATGAAGGAATACTTAGATGAGAAGTACCTGACCTCAACCCCATAGACAACTTATGGATCATTATAAAGTACAGGCTCTCGAGAAAGCAGTTGAGCAACAAAGAGGATTTGATTGTGAATTTCATATCCGAATGGAATTCAATGCTTGGAGATGAGATTTGCCAGAACCTTATCAAGTCAATGCCAAAAAGGGTTGAAAAGGTTATTCAAAATAAAGGAGGACCCATAGATTATTAAATATTTCGAACTATATTACCTATTATAAATAAATTATACCTCTATTATTCTTTATTTAAAGCTGTTCGGTTATATTTCTATTGATTACTAGTTGCAGGAAATAAGTGAGTCATTTTTTTTGCACAGAGTTTTTCCCTAAATCTCATTTATATCCAAAATTATAATATATATATAAATATATATACTATCTATATTTCTCATGTTGTCTGTCTGTGTGTCTGTCGTGGGCGTTGTTACCTCCTTGAGCCGCATTCTCACCCGATTTCGATGCGGTTTTCAACACAAGTTTGCAAATGGCTGCCGTAAGGACATGACGTAGCCCGATTTTTGAGTTCGGAAACAGGTTCCGAAAAAATCGATAATCAAAAAAATCGATAATCGAAAAAATCGATAATCGAAAAAATTCTGCTTACAGAAGGAATGATCGCATTTCAACCAAATTTGACAGCCTCTTAGAGTCTACCATTAGAAGTGTTGTCCAGAAGTTTCATGACCACGGACCCCTAATCAGCGCGGAATATCGATAAAACCCAAAAACCGATACGCCCAGATTACGTCTGAACCGCATGTCGGTTTTTAGCGAAAACCGAGCGGATTTATGAAGAGGCCATTGGGAGTCATCATGTGAAGTTTCAACTCTGAGCACCCCACCAAACAGAGTGCAAATCGACAATCAGTCAACCCTTAAAAATGTTTTTTCCGGTTTTTTTAAAGCTAATCGTATTGTGTTTATTTTGTTTAGTTCTTTTTTCGTAACAGATTTAATGTTTACTATAGAGCTTAGAAAAAGTTGGCAGTGTGATATAGGCAAGAAGTAAGGCATGTAACAACATCAGCACGGTAAAGGGCACTCCTCTAAAGGCAAGGAAGGGCAAAAATATTTTAAGTCAAGTGATAGCGATTGCTGTATTGGTCGTACTATTTTTGAATCAAGCACCGACAACGCCGGGCCATGCTGCTAGTTATCAATAGAATACGTTAGGGTGAGTAACTTTTTTACTAGGTGGTCGGGAAGGAGTCTTTATATTAGTAAGATTAAAAATTATTTTGACCCCAGAAACAATAGGCGAAAAAATTTTAAGTAAAAAAAAATCAGGCGAGTCACTTTTATCGAACAGCACTGTATATTACCTCCTCTAATAATTATGTCTACACAAACAAGTATATGCACAAAATCTGAGTATCCTTTACAATATATTCAATTGTGAAAACAGAATAACATATGTTTTATTACATCAAATCTCCTTAGAAAATTAAATTTCGGCATTAAATGACCCATTAGGTGTTGATATGCCGTTAAACAAACAACAACAATATGGAATATTTTTTTATTGTATTATTCCACAGAACTAGAAAGAATATAGTGTTGAATGATTAGGACGTTCTTAGCACCATCTACGCGGAAGTGA
>CAHIKZ030005465.1:1097500-1112500 GCA_903632075.3 Acanthosepion pharaonis | reverse complement strand
ACTCTCTTTGAAGAAAGTGAACTTTGTAGTTTTAATTTATTTTTTATCGTTAATTTTGGCCAGGCATTGTATTGACTAAACGGCTCTTTCATTTTTTTAAATAGAGGCTGTGAGATTCATGAGTATCAGAATTCCCTCCTTAGTAATTTTAATAATTTTTTGGTTACTTGCATTATTTACATTACTGTTATCCTCTTCTTCATTGTCATATTCACAACGTTTCGGTCGTTGTAAAATCGGGTTTTCTTCTGGTGATTGGAATTTCAAATGGAACCGTTTATTTCGTCCACCGAGGTAGATTGTTCTAGTTCCAGGTGCCATGCCTCTTCCAGATGTCTCAGTTATTTCACTTTAACTTAACTCTCCAAGTGTTGCGGCCTGGTATTGAACTCACAACTCTTTGGGTCTATTCACTGGATCTAACCAACGTCATTATCCGCTGGACCTTGAGCAATCTAACCCGGTAGATGAAATAAAAGTATTGAGTTCCAAATTCCAATAACCTGATGAAGGCCGGAGTGTACAACGGTCGAAACGTTCTGAATAAGGAAAGTATGAAAATGTCGGGGTGTTTCAGGATTTGAAGCATGAAAATGTAAATAACTAGATCAGATAAAATATACACCAGAGGAAGGCCGAAAAATGAATCGGTAGAAACTTTGCATTTGTTCGTGTTTCTTCTGCAGTATTGTTACATAAATGCCGCATAACATTCAATGCATGTTACAAAGAGTAGAAGAATAAAAATACAAAGAATTAAAATAATAATACAAAATCCAATAAAATACTATACTACTATTAAATACACAGCATCGATTAGTGTGTGTGTGAACAAACTGAAATGGATTATAATAATTAATTATAAATTAATTGTAACGGATCACGTTCATAATTGGCTGTAATAACCGACTGAGCTTGATATGCCGTAAAACAAAATGAAACAAACCACACACACTGACACACACACACACACACACACACACACACACACACACACACACACACACATATATATATATATATATATATATATATATATATATATATATATATATATATAAATATATATATATATATATAGGCATTTAAAACAACATGCCTGGCGGCGTACACAATTCAGGAAAATCCTTGTTATAAACACAACTATACTTAAACATGAAAACAATAAACAAAAACTAAAAATTCTTGAAGCTATATACATAAAACAGTTGAAACCTAACCTGAACAAAATAAACTATGAAATCTCCACAAATATTCTTAAATGCCTATAATTGGTAACAGAAGGCAATGGTTTATAACAACGGCTTCCCATACTTAATACTTCTCGTTTTCACTCTCACGTGGTCATGTGTGACGTCAAGAGCTGTGACGTGATTTCCGCTTCTGCGTCTCGTATACACGAGTTAGTCGTTGTTTGAAATTTTTCATGCAACAAAAATAGACTATCATTATTGTTTCGTCTGTATATTGGTTGATATATTGAAAAGTAATTGCCATCTTTGATAATGGCTTATGTAAGTCGAAAGCTTAGATTGGAATTAAACATGTATCAATATGGTGATTTCCTTTCGTCTTTCAATGTTATTAAGCTTATCAGACAATATGAAAAGAACGTACTTGTCTATATTGTTTAATGAAACATGCATCAATGAAAATTGCTGCTGAAATATACACAATATATATATATATATATATATATAATAAAAACAATTAAAAAATAAATTTCAGGCTGGGTTGTATATTAATATTTTTTTTATTATTATTTAAATTAGAGACCTCGACTAGTTTCGGGCGGCATGGTCATCATCAGGAGAAAAAGACTTTCTTTCTTGTCCGTAGCATTGAACTACAGGAGTCAATGTCTGTATGTGAAGAAAGTGAACTTTGTAGTTTTCTTTCTTTTATCGTTAATTTTGGTCAGTCATTGTGTAATGACTGAACGGCCCCTTTCATGTGTTTTTTTTAAATAGAGGCTGGGAGATTCATGAGTCTGAAAATTCCCTCCTTAGTCATTTTAACAGTTTTCTTAGTTACTTGCATTATTTACATTACTCGGACAGTGCTAGAAAATACAACTGTAGTAATCATGAACGTCAGATCTCTTTATTCAAACATCAACCACAACGAAGGCCTAATCGTCCTTAAAGACCCACTTATCCAAAGAACGAAATAAGAATAGCATATAAAAGTTATCATAAAACTTATGGAATATATTCTTCCATTGAATATTTTCGATTTTAATGGAAGGCACTACCTACAAGTAAAGTGTTGTGCCATAGGCACCATTGCAGCTCCATCATATGCCACAATCTTCATGGGACACATTTATCAATTCATCGATAACGACTTCATATTCTATGCAAGGTATATCGTTGATATCTTCTTCATACACACAAGCAGTGAGGAGAAACTTACTGAATTCCTTATGTCCCTAAACATGGTACACGGCTCCATCAAGGTCGACCACGTAAAATCAGCAAGATCGGTGACATTGTTCAACACCCGCATCTAAACCGATAAACACAGATGACTACAAATGACATTACACACAAAGATCACCGACACCCACAACGATTTACATTTTAAGTCTTCCAGCCCAAAACACTACAAAGAGAACGTTCTCTATTCACAAGCATTTAGACTCGGAAGGATATGTTCTAACAATGAAAAACTAAGTAAACACGCTGAAGCTCTCCAGTATAAATTCAAAACACGTGCCTATAAACAACGCCTAATCAAATGTCATTTGGATATACATAAATGTATTCAATCTCGAATGTTTAACTAAATAACGATATTTGAGGAGGAAAATGCTTGGGTGATTAAATGTTGGGCATGGTCTAGTGTATATTATTTAACTAGTAATAAATAAGACATCTTTCGGCCTACAATACATTTATTTTGTCTTGGATTTTACCAGAAATGGGAAAAATATTAAATCTTGATGATGAACATGTGTAAATTTTCGAAAGTACTAACATGGGAAAATCAAATACATTTTGCAATTTTAAACATAACAATCGCGTCATTTAACGAATTGTTAGTAGGTTAATGAATTATTAAATTTGTTAGCGAAGAGATTTCACCATTAATTACATTAACTTCACTGATTAATTCTTTGTATGATTACCTCTTGATAATATATATATATATATATATATATATATATATATATATATATATATATGTGTGTGTGTGTGTGTGTGTGTGTTTGTAAAAATATATAGAAAATAGGAAAGAACTCGTAAGGTAAATAACCCAGCTACACATTATCAAGTTTCTAAATAATAAAAAAATTATTAAGCAACAAACATGAGTTAACGGTTTTTTGCCGACATCATCAAATTTTCGCATTGAATAATTAGCAAAAAAACCCAAAAAAACAAACAAACAATAAAATAATAAAAACAAATTTTAAACTTCATAGTCTAAATAAAAAGTTTAAATGCCCTACCGAATAAAAAAAAAAGAAGAAAACACTTTATGAAGTCGTCAAAAAAAAAAAAAAACAAATGTTAGTTTTTTTTTATATACACAAAACCCTATCAAGAAAAAAATAAAAAATAAAATAAAAAAATAAATAAATCTCCATAGACACTTAACCAGACTAGACGATGTCATCTTCCGCTTTAAATTTAGACACACCCAACCTTACCCTGACTTGACCTCTTTGAATGTAACTGAGATATTGATACAAATTATTAACCCTTACGCTCCATTTTTTAAATAATTGCTCTAGCCATTACCATAGTATTTTTAATTTTAGTAATGAATATGCTTATAAAAACGTGTAAATTTTAGGAATTAGTTATTCCCCAAAAAAATTTCGCTGGAAGATGGAACAGAGTTTGGTACTTTAAGTCAATTTAATTCAAATAATTATATTGAAGTTTTCGGCTCTTGTTTTGAAACATGAGAACTCTTATGTAGCGATGGATTTATTTTAAATAAAATAATTATATATATATATATATATATATATATATATTGCCTTGTACCTGTGTGTGTATATATGCTGACCCACTCATTTTAACATTTGTATAGTGTAATTAACGCGTACATGTGTGGTGTGAACAACAGTAGCTAATAAACCCAGTGATCAATCTGCATTTCTACACACATATTTGACATATCATATCTAAATTATAACCATGGAATATTAGTGTTTGAACATTTAATATTATATTCTTACTCTGTCTTGAACATTGAGCTCTACCTGGATTCTATCATCTTGGAAATTTATATATATATATATACAGCGTGACCCGAAACAATGGGAACTTTTTAATAATCCAATAAAACCAAGAGTGATAGAAGAAAAATATTTTATTCATAGTAATTGAAACCTTAAACCATGTCATTTAAGAAACAGTGATGGAATTTTCATTTTTTTAAAATTACGTCCTGTAGATGGCGTCTTCCTCTACGAAAGCATTCTTGAAATCTGCTGTTGAAATTCTGCATTGACTGCTGCCACATCTCAGCTGGGATACTGGCAATTTCATTTTAATTCAAAATGGCGAAATGTTTACTTGCTCAAGGTTACTGTCTCGCAGTTGCCACTGGCTCATGTCTGGCAATACGCACTTCAAAAAAGTCCCGTTTTTTGTGTCACCCTGTGTATATATATATATATATATATATATATATATATATATATATATATATATTTGTGTTTGTGTATGATCTTAAGAAATCATGTTTTATTAATAAAACAGAATACAAAAGTATCACAGCGATTAAAATTTTAGGTACATTTCGGTCTACATATCTTCAGAATAAATAAAAACATCGGCAAATTAAATCTAAGAATTTGACCAGAAAAATTACTATCAAAGACTGATGTTAAAAAAAAATTACCAAGACTAGCGGAGGGAAAAACATCTTCCTAGTTAGGCATTGAATTAACGACTGGTCCCCCGAATAAATTATATTAATAATAACCGATCCCAAGATATCTATTTTGACTATATACGACTTGAGAAGGTACAGCGGATAACCTTTTTATTCATTTTTTATTGTATTTGAACAAGTGTTTCTTTCCAGGACAGGAAGTGTGTAAAAACTGTGAAAATGCTTTGTATGTGGGTATCTACAATGATGGGAATGTTTCTATTTCAAACACGGTCAGTACGTTGTGGCTGTGTTCATAGTTGATATTATTGAGTGTTTCATTTTTTTCTTTCTTCTTATCATTAATATTAAAGCCAACACTTAATAATATCAAATGATAAGTGCTTGAAAAATATTAAAAAATTTAAAAAAAAATCAATCAGTATTCAGTATCATTTCGTTAATACAGATCGGGCGGTCGTCCTGATGCTTTGCATCCTCCAGAGACAGTGTTTCTCTTTGAACTTGTGTACCATGTCGAGATTTGCATTTCGGTCGGAGTATTCGTCCATACTCTAACACAAATTACATATTCTTTTCTCGTGAGCGGTATTTTGTTGTTTCTACACACGCTGTTAAAATTTAAGATCATTTGAATGTTCCTGTTATTTGATAACGAAATTATATCAATTTTTAGAGACTGCTAGATACATAGATACGAAAATGGTTTCAGTAAATTATTCGGGAGCCATATGTATTCATTATATTTTTTGCGCCATTTTTCAATTTCTCGGAAAATGTCCTAATTATCCACTCTGACAATCTTTTTGTTTTCTTTCATTTTCTTCTGTTAAGTTCCCATTTTATTCCTTCGTTGTTATGTCTTTTTTTTTCATAAATATCTTTCTTTTTTTTGCTTCATATATATATATTCTAACTCAGCTAATTTGTTAATTTGATGTCTCACTATTTTCTCGCTTCTAAGTCTTTCTCTCTCTGTCTTTTTTCTTTGTCTCTCCCCCTAGCCTTTTATATCCGAATCTTCTCTTGCTGTCCTAGTTGATTTTGCAGTCTACGTCTTCACGACTCCACAAATCTACTCGAAACTCCCTGGAAATCGACCTGTGTCAACAAAAGAAGCAATTTCGCTCTAATGAAGGCACGAATGGAGACACTGAATCATCGATAAAATAAATCGATAGAAATACTGCCAAATTCCTAACTTTCATTATTCCATAGCAAGAAACAACTGCAAATCAGTGTACATCTGAATATTCTGTTTTTACCCCCTGTTGTACTCATATATTTGCCAAGCCGGAGCTTCTGTTGATAAGCCGACAGGAATGGTCATGTTAGCAAGAGTTGGTCAAAAGCATGCGATGCAGCTACGTGCACAGGTGTTCGTGTACACACGAACGAACAGAACTTTATATATATATATATATATATATATATATATATATAGATAGATAGATAGATAGATAGATAGATAGATAGAGTATATATAATATATATATATATATATATATATATATATATATATATATATATATATATATATATATTGCACATATAATGCTAGTGTTAATAAAACAGGGATCTATGTAATACATCAGACCTAAGTATATATTAATAAATATACATACTATCCCTCAACGATAGCACGACTCAGAGTTTCATGAATGATATATATATATATATATATATATATATATATATATATATATAATTTAAGTAAAAACAGACCATTTTAAGATTCCATGTAATAAATTATTTCACCACAGCCCTTTTAAAAGGACTGCGGATCATCAGACTTTACTTCCAAACAAAAAATGAAAAGAAAATTTACACATTTTTTACTGGCCGTATTAAATATATGTAAATTAACGAAGTTAGGAAGTGAGGGGGGGCAGAGAGAAGACATGTGTGAGTTAGCAGATATTGACACATTTAAACGGTTAACTTAACGGAAGTTATATATTGAAATCGAAGGGGTAGAGAAGAAAAAACTCATCTAGAGAAAAAGAGAGAAGGAAGTTAAGAGAGAAGAGAAGATGTCATTAATTTTCTTTGTAAAAAGGCTAGAAACAGACGCTGTTATTTTGTTTTACTTTGAAAGTGTTATTTTGGGGGTTCATAAAGATTATAATGTTTGATATAAATTTGAATGCCTCTAGAATGTCTACAAATAATTTAATTTGATGTTTGTGATTTAAATTTTCTTTAAAATTTTGGGGATTTTCTATGAAATAGTCGATTAGCAAAATATTCATAGAAAGTACAACATTTTATTTTAAAATATAAGTTTACTTCTAGTAATCTTTTTTTAAACTCTTAAAAATCTTTTTTATTGATTATTAAGTTGACATCTCTATCCGTTTGAATTTTGTTCATGAATTTAACTCGTGACTGTTTCTAGATAGGTAATCTCTTTTACTTAAATTTTAGTTAAGTTAGTAGGGGGTAATATTTGAAGGTAATATTAAAGATCTTGCTTTGTCATATACTGTATACACACCCATGCAAATGTCACATATACACACGTTCCTTTACATATTCAATCACTTATACAGGTACACATGTGCCGAAATACATAGGTAATTTCATGTATTAAAATCTACCTAAATATCAAAAATGTTTCCAATTAAATATTTTATTCAAAACAGAGAGTTGGTTGGGGCCACTTTGCACATAGTTCACCAGGTTTCTTCAAAAAGTGTGGTTGGTTCTGCACAAAACCATCACCACTTCAATCAAATCTTATGTGCTGGTGTTGGGCTGTCGGTTCAAGCAAGCAGTTATTTTACGGACAGTTACCACGTGGCAGTCCTCTGAGAAATAAGTAAGAAAAAAGAAACTGAGGTTGTCGGTAAAGAAAAACATCTTAAATCTCAGTAATTCTAATGATCGCTCAGACAACTTGACAGAAAATCGATCGGTGTTGAAGGAAAATCGTAAACGATGGTCGTACGGCTTTTGAGAAAAAGAGAGTTGATCAGGCGATCTTGAAACGAACTTTTATAAAGCAGAACGTGACTTTAATCCCAATAATCCCAATCACAGATAATCTTCAATCTTTGCTTACATGCAACATTTATGGTAAGGTATTCTCATCCAAAGCGGAACATTTTAGTCATACTATGTCATCTGACGGTAATCAATCCCTATTTGTCTATGTTTGCAAACATCTGCAATTTGAAATTTATATCATTTTGGGGATAAATATGTGGGTCATCAGCAGATCCAAAACAGGCACATCTATAAGGAACGGAGAAACTGGATCATATACAATTATTTCGCCTGTCATACATGAAGGACAAACATGCAGAATTAATTTGAACTTTTGAGTCACTTAAATGCTCTCGAATGCTCTATCCAAAATTAAAAAGTGGGACATCTGTAGTAGACGAAACAATTCCTGGATCGACCTTACGAAACTCTGGATTTGGGCTGCTGAAGGTAACATGAATCAGTCAAGTGACAAACTTTTAAAGCTTTTACTTGCACACACACACACATGTACATATATATGATTCATACAAATATAATTTGTCACTTATCCCACTCTTCAGGAGATTTCTGTAATATATATATATATATATATATATATATATATATATATATATATATATATATGGCATAAGAAATGTCAATTGGAAAGAAATCTTAGTTTTTTGCTGACGCGTTTCGTCTTCCGATTTTATCAAGGAAAGTGAAATGTTTTTGTTGATGTATTTACATTAAATTCAAACATTAAAAAAGAAAGCCTCTTTCTCGCTAATGGCAACTTCCTTTATACTAAGATTTTTTTTTTGTTTTGTTTTCTATGTCGAAAATATAGTAAAATTTCCGAGAACAATTTGTAATACAGACGAAACACAGAGTTAAAGATATTGGCGAAGATCCTGACGGAGCGTTTGCAGTCAATTCCCGTGATTCTGACTTCTGCTGTGAATGGCCGAACAGTTCAGAGCAACCTGCATCTAATCCGCACGATCCTAGAGGGTGTAAAAAATCTACGACGAAGCCGAACTAATCAAGTTGTTTTAGTCCAAGGCATTTGGATCGACTATCGCTGCCTGGCTTTCTGTTTTGCATGCTGCCGAATTTGAACCTGATTTCGGCCGGTGATTTAGCCTCCTGTATCGGTTACCCTATACTATGATACAGGTGAACGGTAGGTGGTCGCGTGCTTTTGTGCTGTCTCGGTTGGTTCGTCAGGGTTGTCTACTGTCACCCCTAATTTGTCGTTGGAGCCTCTCCTTCGGCGGCTGAGGGACAGAGCGTCCCTGGTGTGGCTCGAGCGATGTTTTCTGAATACGCTGCTGACGTATCTTCTTTTGTGTCGTCCGGCATGAACATTCAAGTAGGAAAAGGTCAAAGGGTCAAAGATTAACGTGACGAGTTTTCCGGCTTGCGGTTAGGTGCCTGGAATGGGGTCAATCATCTGGGTCACTTTGGTTGGACAGACGGCGTGGCTTAGAACCAACCTCTAGCTGGAGGAGAATTGGTTAGAAGTGCAGGCAAAGGTTGGCGCGGTGGGCGAAACTTGGCGCCAAAGGAAGTTGTCCTTGAAAGGCAGGGCTGAGGCGTGTGCCACTTAAGTCTTTCCTCTTCACCTTTCCCGCTTGTGTGTACTTCATCTCTGTAAGAAGCTTAAGAAGGCAATCGAGCGTTTGCATTCCTCCATGTTGTGGTAGGGAGGCAAGCATCACGTTGACGGAAAAGTCTGTACCCAACGTACGTGTTATGGAGCGAGGCGGGATGCCGCACTTGGCGAGTCACAAACCCGCCTCGAGGCTGGCTTTCCTACAACAGGGGACTCGATTTGGCAGGGAGCTTGAGGGCCGCTTTCCCTTACCTTACTATCAGACCTCCCATCTCACGGGTCGAATGCCTTTCTAAGTCCCGGGTTCCTCTTTGAGTGTCGATTGGCCTTGAGGAACGTTCCTCGGTCCAGTGAACTTTCGCGACCTAGGAAGGTTTTCTTTCGTGAAATAGTGGAGTGTTTCGCGAAGGATCCGCTACGAGACCAGCTCGGCTAGTTGGAGGACGAATGACGCTCGTTTAGGTTTTGGACCTCGTCGGCGGATTACCTCAGCAACTCTGTTTTCGCTTACCTGGCGGCTGATTCGAAATAGGCTATCTGGTAATGACAGGGTTTCATATGGGCCTTGGCTGATATGACAGACGGTCAACGATGTGACCTTGATTGGAAGAAACGGCTTCGCACGCCTTCTATCATTGTTATCGTGACCAAACCCTATGTTGGCGTGTTGACTGCTCGTATCGCTCCCGAAATGCTCGTGCTCATTGATCGCACTATTTTGTGACAGTGTGTCGCCTCCATATTCTGGGGTGAAACGGATGGTGTATCTATCGCTGCTCTCTACGTCCCGAATGGTGATTTGGACGACGCGAATGGAGGAAATCTTGCGAGGTGATCGTTATTCTCATAAGCATCTAATCAGATTCTTCGTGCATCAGCTCATGAAGATTAGAACTAAGAGAAAGCAATTGCTTTCGACAGATTTTAACGAAAGGTGAGTGACTGCGGCGAGCTTCGTTTGCTTGAACGTGGCTAGCTTTGATTTTCTGTTTTAGGTCTCCCTAAGTCGCATCGCGGTGGCTTTCTGGCTAGGCTAGACTTTTATGTGTACCTAGTTAATGTATGTGTCGTTCCTGTTCTCTTCCCGGCTGCTTCTTTGGTTATGATCCAAGTCGACATTCCCAACCTCCCAAATTTGATTTTGGCCCAATTTTATTTTTCATCTCGACTGGTCAGCTTTTTTTTTCTTTCGCCATGGTCGTATTTATTTAATCCTTCCAGCTCCCTCAGTGAGAGTTCTACTTGATTTGGTCTGAAGACAGATGACAGCAACTTTTCATAATTCTTTTGCGTGTTTGACGGGTCCAAATAACATCAGCTATCCTGTTATTTTGCGTATTTATTTTAACATTTTACTTTGATTTGGGTCTTAATTCCTTCACTCCTCATTACGTATCATCGACAGATTTTTAGACAGAATTGCATAATCGAAGAATTATATAATCGTTAATTTCTATGTGATGTGGTAATTTTGCACATCTCCTCGGAGTATGCGGTATTATGGCATATGGAGGAATGAATGATGACGGATAAGTTCATTTGGTGGATGTGCAAATTGTAATAGGTGAATGAGTCGTGAATCTGATTAGCTACGTATTAGAGAGTCAGCCCATACCCCTAATTTTCAGCCTTGTGCCATAACTGTATTTTATATACAATAAATCTTGACAACAAAAAATTGCGCTTTCATTGATTGCCTTGATGATAAAAACGGAAGGCGAAACGCAACGGCAAAAACTAAGACTTTTTTCAATTGTCATTTTTTATATCAATTTGTCTTATCCGCAAAATTGTTCTGGTAAATTTTACTTATAATATATATATATATATATATATATATATATATATATATATGTTTATGTGTGTGTGTGTGTGTGTGTTTGTGCGCGTGTGTGTGAGAATGTGTGGTGAAGCAGTTGACAAAACATATCTGAAACTAAAGATCAAACATAGAAAAAGCAATATATTTTCAAAACGAATTTGTACATATCTTCATTGTAAAAACAAATATGAATATCAATAAAAAAATAACGTTTAAACAAAATAAATTGAAATATTATATCGGATTTAATCCATTTCACAAACACACACACACACACACATATATATATATATATCTGTATATATATATATATATATGTGTGTCTGTATATGTGTGTGTGTAGAGCTTAAATAGTAATTATTTTTATTTTTAAATTATAATTATTTATATATATATATATGAGTTTGTTTGTGTGCGTCTGTGTGTGTGTGTGTGTGTGTGTGTGTGTGTATGCGTGTGCATATATGTAGAAAAATAGGAAAGAACACATAAGGTAAATAATCCGTTCTTTAGTATTTCCGTTTTTATTTAAAAAAAAAAAAACAGTGCTCCATACAGAATCAGAGCTTAAATTAAAATAATTTTTTAATTTTTTAAATTATAATTATATATATATATATATATATATATATATTTGTGTGGGGGGTGCAGATATGTAGAAAAATAGGAAAAAACACATTAGGCAAATAATCCGTAGTTCTTTAGTATTTTTGTTTTTATTTTTTAAAAACAGTGCTCCATACAGAAGTAGAGCTTAAATTATAATTATTATTTAAATTATAATTATATATATATATATATATATGTTCTATTTCAGAAATTATGCATTCTATTAGTTTACATATAGTGGGCATTTTATGCATTTAACCAGGTTACATGCAGGCAAACAATTTGTGGCAACACCGTATGTCTTTAAAAACAACTTAAAACTCGATATTTTCATATTTTTTTCAAGTAAAAGATAAAATTCCAATATGTACAATATATCAGGTTTGAATCTGTCAAGAAATAGGGACTTAATTATGTAACAATTATCTTACAAATGCGTGGGATTTTCTTTTCGCCGATGAAACCATCATCTGCATTAATTAATGATTTAAAACTTTTGGCACTCTTTCTAATAGTGTTTGACAAAATTGATATCAAACCTTCCCAAGAAGGCCTCAAGCATTGAAAAAGGTTACACTTACTCTTTGTGTAATCTGTACGAAATATCCCTTTCTAATTCAATAAAAGAGAATTCACAGAGATTGGGTTTGTCAAGTCATAATTTACAAAATGTCGTTCCTATTTGGGATTCGTGGTAATTTTGATATAATTTAGAGTGTTTTATATAGTTGTCTTGTTGAAACGTGAATTTATTTTGGAAAAGGACGCTATATCATCCGGTTTACACAGAGTAAACCAGAGAGTAGAGCGTGCTTTTGCAAAATCGAATGATTTTTTCCATGATACCCTTGAACTGAATGAATCTCTAATCGTCTGGGTAATCACATTAATTCTACTGAATGGGTTAATAGTGAAAACAAAATATGTTTCTCAAAATATGCATAATTTAGGAAAATATATTGTGGACAGACGAATCCAAATTTAAACTTTAAGAGGAGCATGGAGAAAGACTGAAAAATAAAAACAAATAAACTGCAGTTGCAGAAATTATATTATATAATCAATACAAATATATGTGATTATTAGCTGTTTTTCTTCAAGAAATCCAGAGCGGTCCCAAAAATTTCGCCTGAATTTCAAATACCCATATCGCACACAAACGCACACACAGAAACATACACACACACACAAACACACACGCATACACACGTTAGCAGACACACAAACATATATATGAGAGTGTGTGTGCGCCTACTATATATATATATATATATATATATATATATATATATATATATATATATATATATATATATATATATATATATATATATGTGTAGTTAGGCAGCATCTTTTCATTCATACACGTTTCATTAAATAATATAGACAAGAGTTGTCTATTTATTTTATGTAAACTCTTTTCATAACGTCTAATAAATTTAATAACATTATAATTGACCGAAGAAAGAAATTCACAATATTGATGCATATTTTTAATACAATCTAAGCTTTCGGCTTACATAAGCCATTATGAAATATGTCAATTGCAACATATTAAGCAATATACGGACAAGACAGTGATGACAGTCTGTGAATGTTTACATAGATGATCTCTAAGCAACGATATACACGAGCATATAAGACGCTAGAAGCGAAAATCGTACCGCATCTCATGACGTCACATATGACCACGCGAGATTGAATTGGAGAAGTATGAAGTATGGAAACCGTTGGCACAAACCAATGGTCTCCGTCACCAACTACAGACATTTAAGGATATTTGTAGAGATTCCATAGTTGATTTTGTTTAGGTTGGGTTTCAACTGTTTAATGTATAATGCTTCAAGGATTTTTAGTCTTTGTCTATTGTTTTTATGTCGAAGTATAATTGTGTTTTCGACAAGTATTTTACGGAATTGTGTGTGCGGGCAGGCATGTTGTTTTAAATGCCTAAAAATGTTACAGTTTTCATTCCAATGTAGTGTCAAGCGTCGTGAAAGCGAGTTTGTGGTGTGACCAACATAAATATTATTTAATTCGTTGGAGATACAATCTCCCAAAGGGCAATTGAATTTATAAACTATGTTGTTTTTTTGCAAATCGCTAACTAGGGGAGAAGAATCATTGCGAAGAATTAAGTTGGATATACTAGATTTAGTGTAGTATATGATTAATTGTTTTGCTAAGATCTGTTGTTGATATATTAGTATTTACTAAATTTTTTAGAATATTTTCATCTTGTTTATAATTAGGATGCATTTGATTACGATATAGGACATTAATATGTTTGAGATCAGTAGAAGCAGTTTTATGTACTATTTGCAAATTTGCAAATTGAGATTTCTAAGAAAGCATCTTATTTGTTTATTAACTATATAGTTTGGAAAGCTATTATTAATACGTGTCTGTTTTGTATTCTTTAGTTCACTGTAAAAAATCTGTTTTGTGGGTGAATTAGTTTCTGCACGATGTATTAGATTCTTTATAATTGCTATTTTGTAGTAATATGGGCATTCGTTCTTGTAGTTAAGTTTACATGAATTTATGCTTGTAGGTTTTTTGTATGGCGAAATAGTAAATTTTTTATTATTTGTGTTTATCAATATGTAAAGAAAGGGGATTTTATTATTAGTATTGAGTTCATATGTGAATTCAAGGACAGAATTATTTTGGAAACGTTTTTGAAGTTGAAGTATTTCATCTTTATTTTTAACTAACAAGAATATCATCAACGTATCATAGGTAGATTTATGGTTTTTTACAATCTGCAAATATCTTATTTCTAAGGTTCGACATGCAGAAATTGCTAAATGTAGGACCCAGTACTGAACCCATGGAGACACCATCACATTGTATACACATATTGTTATTATGATCGAAGAAAGGGACTTCAGTGGTACAAGCTAATAGTAGTTTTCTTAATATATTCGGATTAATTTTAAGTGGGGGTAAAGATGAGTTACTGTATATATTTCTTATAATTATGTCAATAGTTTCACTAACAGGGACATTGGTAAATAAATTTCAACATCAAGTGAAGCCATAATTTCATTGTCGGGTTTTTTCACATTTTAGGATTTGGATTACTTCTAATGTTGACGTAACACTATATTTACTAGGAAGGTAG
>CAHIKZ030005465.1:1082500-1092500 GCA_903632075.3 Acanthosepion pharaonis | reverse complement strand
AGAAATATATATTTTAAGGTATGCTATATTTATGGGATAAAGTCCCCAATATGAGAGATAGAGCGTATGTAAACATAAGATTGAACATTGAAATCAAAGGTGGCGACAGACATTTTCAACGCTAAACGCAATGACCAGGTGACCTGATGATTGCATCTATCATGAAAGAGTCTATATATATATATATATATATATATATATATATATATATATATATATAATTTCGGTCTAATAAACCATCTTCTCGGCATATTCATAAAACATAATTAACATAGACCATATGCAATTCAACATGAAAAAGACGATGGACATAAAAGCAATACCAATCCAAACAGATAACTGAATTCTTTTATAAGATCAGCGTTCCGTTTAAATATGATCACGTCGTCGTCACGTGGGCGATGTTTTGAAAACGTATTTCTAAAATATTTTGAAAGAAAAACGAAAATAATTTTATTTTGAATACGTTTTGTAAATGGTCTATGTTAATTATGTTTTATGAACATGTCCTGAAGATGGTTTATTAGACCGAAACGTCCGACGTTGACATTATATTAACATTAAAACAGCATAATTGCATATAAGGATTTTTGTTTGTTTTTCCATATATTTTTCTTCATATATATATATATATATATATATATATATATATATATATATATATATTATGGAATAGACAAAGTCCGACATTTTTATGTTTTACATTCTTTTTATAGATACAGATATTTAAGTAAATGCTCTCTTTATATTATAAACATGAAAATGTCTTAAAATAATTGTCGGACTTTGTCCATTTCATAATGTGTGACGTCATTTGTTTACATTTGATACGCCATGAGCAGATATGAATGTACGTGAGAGATTCATGGAAGATTGAAGTTCAAATACAGTAAATTCGACCTTGCTAACCGAACGCTCCTCTGTGGTCAAATCGGTAAAGTCACGTCAAGTTAATTGACGGTTCAGTTTAGGTTACAGGTTCGAACCCTGTCGAAGGATGAATATTTTCTGTAAAAATTTCTCGGACATTCAGGCCGGTAAATGTTGTTTAATACTGCTTATTATAAACAGAGCATTTACGTAAATATTTGTATCTATAAAAAGAATGTATAAACAAAAATGTATATATATATAGTCAGGTAATGAAAAGTTTGGTAATCCGTATAAATAATCCCAATGAGGATGTAATTTAGAGAGCTCAATGTCAAACCAGAGGGAACATTAAATTTTTCCTAGAGTTTGTGACTTTAAGGACAAAACTTGATTGGCTGCAAGGTCTCGCTAATTCCCATGTGAATTAGCGAGATTTAAATTTAGGCTAAAGGTTTCTTTCCTCGTACTTCATTTTCCTAAAGTTTCTTCCTTGTTGACACTTTCCGGGAAATTTTGATCTTTAAAAATTCAAATGCAATGTCAATGGTTACCTACCCGCCTCTTTATTACTCTTCCGTTGTTTTCGCTCTTAAATGTTTCTCTTTTTTCATATCTGAACTATCTAAATAGTGTAAAAAAGACATTTTATTATACAAGTTTGGAGCATAGATTATTATCTCGCAGAGAAACACTGAGCAATTGGCCTTTTTGAATGACGCACTTGGATAGAAAAAACCGATTTGTGAGCAAGTAAGTCAACTATTTATTTTACCTGATGACTTGATACGAAGAAAATATTTTTTTATTAAAAATGCTGGAAGATTTCGCATTAATCAAGTCTACATCGATATGTGTGTGTGTACATGTACACACGCATGTGTGAGTGCCGTTGTAAATATATCAGTGTGCGTATGTGACTGTGTGCATACACGTTTGTATTTCTAGGAAAGACAAGAAGACATTAACGAGCGAATTAATTGCATTACCCTTGTACTTTTAAACTAGGACTAAAATTGTAACAGTAAATACAAACAAAAGAAAAGGAAAGGCAGACGATAAAAGACCAGAAATGAAGGAGAAAGAGAGAAACTGAGATAAAAAAGAGGGAGAGGAATAGAAACAGATAAAAGAGAAAGAAAATGAATGAAGTATAAGGAGAGAATAAAAAGAAAGGAAGATGAAAGGAGAAAAGAAGACAAAAAATAGAAGGAAAAAGAAAAATAAGAGACGGAAGAAAGTGAGTAGGAGAAAATAAATTAAGGAGAAAAAAGATTATAGGAAATTTAAAATATAATGAACAACAATTTAAAAAAATAAAATGAAGCAAATTGAAAAATATTCGGATGGAATATTCGGCACATTGCAAAAAGAAAATAAATAAATATAGAAAAAAAGTCGTTAATTGCAATTATAAAAATGAAAGCGAAGGTAAAGAAAAGAGAAAAAGAAGAAAGAAAAATTAGAAAAAATGAAAGAAAGAAAAACAACGATAAGAAAAATAATTGCGAAAAATATAGAAATGAGGAAGGAACGCAACAAAGAAGCAAATAATGATTGAAGAGGACAAAGAAAGAAAGAAAGAAAGAAAGAAAGAAAGAAAGAAAGAACGAATGGAAGGATAGGAAGAAAGAAAAAGAAGAGAGGGAGAAAGAAAGAAATAAAGAAAGAAAGAAACAAAAAAGTAACAAAGAAAAAGAAGAAAAAGAAGGAAAAAGAAAGGAAAGAAAGAAAGAAAGAAAAAATAAAGAAATTAAGAAAGGTAGTAAGAAAGGAAGGGAGGAAGAAAGGAAAGAAGGAAAGAAGAAAGAAAGGAAGGAAGAAGGGAAGATGGAAGGAAGGAAGAAAGCAAGGATGAAAGTTAGGAAAGAAGAAAGAAGAAAGAAAGGAAGGAAAGGGAAGAAAGGAAGTATGGAAGGAAGGAAGGAAGAGAGGAAGAAAGAAATCAAAGAGAAAGAATATATTACTGGCCTAATGAATGAAGAACTGAAAAGTGAGGTGAATAGTACAAAAAAGAAAGAGAAGAAAGGAAGGAAGGAAAAGAAAGAAAGCCAGAAAGAAAGAAAGAAAGAAAGTTAAAAAAAAAGGAAGGAAGGAAGGAAAGAACGAAGAAAGAAGAAGAAAGAAAGAATGAGAGAAAGAAATAAAGGATGATGGAAAGAAAGAAAGGAAGATTGAAAGAAAGGAAGTATGAAAGTAAGGAAAGAAGAAGAAAGAAAGGAAAGAAAAAGGAAGGAAGAAAGGAAGGAAGATAGGAAGAAATGAGAGAGAAAGAATATATTACTGGCCTAATGAAGGAAGAACTGAAAAGTGAGGTGAATAGTACAAAAAAAAAAAACTTTTAAGAAAAGCGAAAGACGAAAGGGAAAAGAAAGATAAGAGAAAGAAGGAGATAAAAAAAATGTCGGAAAATCACAAAAAATAATAAGACGAAATTGAAAAATGAAGGGCAGGAAAAAAGAATGGATTATAAAAATAAAAGATCATTCTTTTTTAAGTACCAAGCAAATAAATAAAGAAAGAAATGGTGTCATTGGTGAAGGAAAGAAAGAAGGATGACTAAAAAGGTAAGAAAGCTGTGAAAAAGACCAAACAATTACTGAAAAATACATTCAGAAGAAATGAACAATGAAAAAAAAAAGAAATGCAGCAAAAGTAAAGAACGACCAAGATGGAAAGAAGAGGGAAGGAGGAAGATAGAAAAATACGAAATAAAAAAATAAAAAAAAGATATTGAATTGAAAGATATCATCAATGGCGCGTTGTTCGTCTTGCTTCAATTCCGGTTGAAATTGTGAAAGAACTTTGCGAGAGAAAACGACGCAGTGTCGTAGCGTAATTGCCCAATGCAGACAGCATTTTCTGCAGACAACAAAATCAAAAGGCGGTTAGCAAAAACGGAAAAAGAAAGAAAAAAATGTCGAGAAAATGAAATCTGATGATATCAGTGGAAAAGAAAGATATAATCATCGTCTATCAAAAACTGTTCGACACAAACTTTCATCTCTCGTACTTTATTTAAAAGTCTAACTTCCTATGTCTTTAAAATGCTGGCAATTAACAAGGCAGACATTCATCTTTCCAAATGTATTTCACATTCGGAGGTATTTCGAAAAAAATACTTCTATCTTTCAAAGACTGTTCCCATTTCTCAACATTCTGATCCTCTGTTCATAATCTATAAAATATTAAAATACAATATATATATATATATATATATATATACTTAGTGATATTGATGTGAGTTTTGTGACCCCAGATTTCACGCCTTTGCAATCGTCAGGTTTGTCTGACGAGAACGTAAGGGCGTGAAATCCAGGTTCACAAACTCACATCAATACAACTAAATATGTTAGCTCTATCATTGATATTGAGCGCTTTCCAATAAGTACCGCACATATATAATATATAAACAATATAGTATTTACATTAGTCGGACTATTGTCCTCATCTTTGTCGCCATATTTGTCACTACGTTTCGGCCATTTCTTCAGGTGGAATTGAATGTAATGGATTTGACTGGAATTCGAACTCGGTTCTCCAATTCCTCAGTCCGAGCCTCTATCCATTACTCCACCATATAATATTTTCAAACTTCTCTATATCATTATTGCCATTTCGGAATTCGTGCAGTAAGCAGTGGCGAATAAATGTCTTTTATGCTTATAATCCTCTGTGGGGTTCAAATCAGAAATGCACTGTAAAGGTCACATCGTAAGATAGAAATGATGAAAAACTAATGACAGATTCATAATTCGTAGCAGTGAAACATATTATTACTTTCTTAACAACCTCATATTTTCATACATCGATTTCGTTTCTGTTAAAAAACATTATGTGCGACCAACGGCAAAACCCCCAGTTAGACATAAATATTGCATCTGTCTATATTTCTGAAATGATGGGATCAGGTTGAAATCATAGACAAAAAACATCATTAGAAAATTTGTAAACTTAAGGAATCAGCACATATGCTAGGCCACAAAAATCTCCTGAGCGGATCAAGCATAGAAATGAATACTATATAGGAACCAGTAATAAGGAGTGCAAGAGAAAAGCGATAACAACAAAAAATTGCAATATGAGCTCTGGTAAAAACATGGTGTGATAACAGCAAAAATTGAAATATGAGCACTGGTAAAAAAAATGGGCTAAAGACAGTAGGCTTATAATACCCAGAAATTTATACACAGATGTCCCCAAGAACACATAGCACAGTGGATAATGGCGTTAGTTAGATGTAGTGACAGGAACCAAAGAGTGTGAGTTCAATACCTGGTTAAGGCGGTGGAGAACTTGGAGAGGGGAATTAAAAGGGGATAACTAATAACTGAGCCATTAGACATGGCACGTGGAATTAGAACATTCTTCCCCAGTGAGCGAAATAAAGGGTTCAGTTCGACATTCCAACTACCTGAAGAAGACCGTAGTGTACAACGGCCGAAACGTTGTGATAAATATGGCGACAAAGACGAGGACAATAGTCCGAATAATATAAATAGTATAAATATTGCAAGCATATACAGACGTTAATACAGGAAAATTTTTTTTTTAGCATTTCACCCCAAGCAAGGCGGGATGCCACTAGTACGCAAGGGGTAACAGAGTGGGAGCGAGGGTAAGGAGGCGTGATTGAGGAAAGATTGAAGAGAAGAACAGGGAATCGATCAGGGCATCTGGAGATATCGATTGTCATTACATTTGAATAGTTGGAGATAAGGTATTATTTTTCACATCGACATATGAGTGAATTTACACGCATCTAACTGGAAAGTTATACTTATACAAAAAAATGAAACCTTTCCTGAATAGAAATACAACTTCAAACCACGTGCGAAAATATTATTATTGATGTGGGTCAAATTCAACAGTGACTTTAGAATTTTCTTCGAGCATAGCTTCGCGGAGATACCACACTCGTCATTCTAAGTCCTTTTAGACCTCAATTGACTGTAGCTGCATACGCTGCTCAAAAGTTTTCAAATGCTTCACTACTGCCATTTTCGAATGGCGAGTAAATATCTATTATAGTCAGATAAACCAAACTACAAAAGCCCAGCTAGACGTAAATATTGTAGTCATAGGTAACAAGACTTTTCTGCGGGAAAGTATTATTTTTCACATTTGGTAAATATCCAGTGAGGCTTCAGTTTTGCAGTACATCCATCGGCAAATTAACTAAAACAACCGTTTTTTTTTCACCATATAGTCAGTTTTAGACCTACTGGAGTAACAGGGTGTAATCGATTTCTAGTTTTTCCTCAGATTAGGTCATTTGCAGTGTTGTGCAGTAATATTAATTTATTTTCGTGTTGTATTATGGAATGTTTAACCTAGAAAAATACCGCGTCTTCCGTAATTGCATCATATTTATATCACTCCCAGACACTATTATCTCGACTGTCGATTAGTTGTCCTACGGTCATTGTTTGCGATGGACGTCACTCAAACGAAGCGTACAAAAATTGTAACGCTGCACGAGTACAGTGGCAAGCCTTACAAATGAGCAAATCAAAGTGCTATAGATTAGCTCTGAAACGGTCATGATTTAAATCCATTCGACAATCTGTGGTCGATCTGCAAAGGACGACTCTGTGGAATGGACATACGAAGTACAAACATGTGCACTGGGTCATGTTTCATTGGAAAAATAGGTAAAAAAGTAAATAATAACGGAATTATGAATTTTGTTTTAATTAATTTTCAAAAAGGTATATAAGTGAATTCACCCGCATCTAACTGAAAAGTTATTCGGTCACCAAAAAAAAAAAAAAAAAAAAAGATGAAAACTTTCCCGGATAGAAATACAGTTTCAACCCTCATTTGAAAATAGACATTTTAATAAAAAAACTCTTTGAAACTTTCACGACATATTTTGTTTATATTAAAAATAATATAATTACAGCCACTACTGAGCGACAAAAATGTCTCAATTTTACAATTTTATAAAATCAATTTCTTTGTCTGCTTACTTGTTCATCTGATGTTGAACTTTTTGCCATTATTTCTTCTCTATAAACAATAAAAAAAAGTAATTTATTGCGTTTTTCTCAAAATTGATTTAATATAAACTTTTAATGAATTTTGAACTTCTTTTTCTTCAAGATTCTATATATTTCTATTTGATCCATTCAAAAATGAATCTTTAAACAATTTATCTTTCGTCTTTCCCATTTCTTTGTTTTATCGTGCTAGACAATTTTCAGTGATATGAATCTATCCTGCACAATTGTAAATCTACATTTCGTCTATGCAGTGAATATGGCTGCCATATCTGGTCTGGTGCTTGTTTTTTTTTTTTTTTTTTTTTTTTTAAGAGGCAAGAGGATTGCTGCTTATGATAGAATATGACAAAAATAAAACTTATTAAGAAGAGCGAACAACAGAAGAAGATGAATTAAGAAAACAGAAAATAACGACATTAAATTATGAAACTCAAAGCTGACCGAAAAGCAAGAATCCGGTAGAGAGTTCCGCATGCGATAATTACAGAAGAAACATTTAGCATAGAACTTACGGTTACATCTATTCATTTCAACTACAAAATGATGATACATTTATTCCAATCTAATCAGTTAGTTAAGTGCCATACGTTATACATGCTTGAGCGATTATGTATCATACGATACATGATATACGAGGCAGATTTTTCCCGCAGTAGGTTGCCATTTCTTTCTGCGGTTGATTGGTTGCCAACCAGTCTGTCTTTTTATTCAACCTGTATCTAAGAGATGGATTCATAACTTTCACAAAGTTATTTGTGCATAAGTGAATCTAACATACTCGAATTCGAACTCAGCTCTACGAGTTCTCACTCCGAGTCGATATCCATTACTCCACAAAGTCAAGGTAACACAACGGAAAGGTTTATCAGAACAACTACCATGAAATTATTTATAGAAAATGTACAGGGGGGTTACGTTATGGGGATGCGAAAGTGACTGAAGCTGAGATGCCAGGTCATGACCAATAACATTGCAGATTCTTCTATGTATTCTATCAAGAATCTCTAAATATATAGCAAAGGCACCAGCTCAGTTGAAGCAGAAATTTTCAATGCCTGGGTGAATGATGCACTTTTACATCAGTAAGACGGATTCTTGCGAGCAGAAATTGACAAGTACGACACAGAGAACTGACTTACCAAGTAGTATACCAAGCAATTGATTCAAAATCATCTTTTTAATTGATATTAGCAGAAAACGTTAGCCTAACATAGCGAAAGAGATCACACTCTTGGGGGTTGACATCAGCCATGTAAAAACGGTTGAAATTAAAAAAGCCGTCCTCTGGCCAAGTTAGCAACGAACAGGAGGCCATATTTTAAATCAGCCGCCATTTTGACCTTATTGAACCTATCAGACTCATTAAGATGACTTCCTATTTAAATGCGACGTCAGTTTCCGTTTCCTGTTTGATTGAATCCTGTTTTTGTTGTCCTCGTCTCTGTTTAATAAAGTTTTCTCTATTTCCTTCATCCTCAATAAGCTATTCTGTCTTAGTCGCTTTATCGCCTTGCTTGGGCGCGAAATGATTTTAAAAAAAGCATTGTCAAAATTTATCAAGTTCAAAACTTTGACTCCCGATAGATAGATAGATAGAAATATATTGTATTGATTCGAGAAAATCTGAATATTAAATAAACTAATATTAAATAATACACTCTTTTACGGCGGATCATATCCTTAGCATTTCCTAATACAGTGTTTCTCAACCTTTTTAAACAACGGCACCCCTAGGCGCAAATGAAAAATCACGGCACAAAATTTTAAATGTTATGAAATTAAAGCATATTTAAAAAAAAAAAATGAATAGAGACACAAATATGAACTTTATTTTAATATTTCTGTTCAACTATTTGTTCAGGTTACTTAGTGTGAAACCTTTTCCTCGTGTTTCTTCATGATTTCTTCAATGTTTGTTCGAATTTTCGATAAGCAGACCCTCATTTCTACTTTATTTGAGTTTAGTTAATTACGATTACTATTTCCACACACACACACACACACACACACACGTATATAAGTATGCCGTGAAAATATTTCGCAGTGCAATTAAGAGGACCACGCGGCACACTTGTGTAATATAATTAACATTTCTACAATGTTCCGTCTTTCTATTTCCTATCTCCAATATGGTATACCTGGTTTTATCTTGATTTATATTTAGGTTTCTAAGACAGAAATATAGTCTCAGCCACATTCAAAACTACCTGCTTCTTGCTTGCATAGATTAAACCGTTTTATATGTCAACGCTCGGTACTAATTGGTCTTCTAAGCTTATAAAAGTCGTCAAGCACAAATTAAAATTGTCCAAGCTAACAAGTCTTTGTTATATTTGTTTATGTCAACACAAGTTAAGTAGGTATATGCTTATATATATGGTTAAGTATTATTAAAAACTTTAATATTTTAGTGAGTAAACAGCTTTAAGTTGACATCATTGTTTTTTTTTTTAATCAGAGATGTTAATATGAACATTACTAAGAAGCCTTAGTAATGGAACTAGATTTTATAATAATAAGTAAATTGTCGGAATCAAAATACCATTTAAAATTGCATTTTGTATAAGAAAATATCGCCAACTATATTTTTTCATGTAGTGACTATATAGTTCATATGATAAGAAGAAACCTAACTGAGGGGAAACATTGATATGAACAGACTTACATATAAACTGAGATAGATAGATAGATAGATAGATTGATAGTGTTACGAAATAAAATAAGACATATCTCGGCTGATTTGCAGGCAAATAAACTAAGGTACTCAAGAGCGAGAGCCGGATGTGAACGGGACAAGGCCCCGTCACAAAATGACCATTATCATCGTTTACGCATAGGCCCGACGCACGAGTTCCGGTCGAAAAATAAAATAATATTTTTAAGTGTTTCTATTTTTCGACCAATAAAAATGCTTCCCTCGCGTCGTTTTTTCGAAACTGTAAAGCCAATAAAAAACGCCATGAACGGGGTCACACGGGGAAGTACTAGCAGTCAACAGGAGGCCAGGGAAGAGATCTGTCACGGTCAGTCTGGGCACTCAGCAGCAGTCAGCAGGAGGATCGCCACGCTAACCAGTGCGAACTACTATGAAAGATCAACCCAAATCGGAGGCGGCTTATGAACTA
>CAHIKZ030005465.1:1057500-1077500 GCA_903632075.3 Acanthosepion pharaonis | reverse complement strand
CCAGTAAAGGTGGGTTTACGATAAATGCTAGTAATAAAACCACCTCTACTGCGTTCAACAAAAACATCCAAAAAGGCAGACAATTGTCTTTCTCCCCTTCCATAGTGAAAGACAAACCATTGTTGAGGAGTTGAGCTCATTAAAGAACTCAACAGCCTCACTTTTATTAGAGAATGTTGCAAAGGTGTCATCGACATATCTAACGTAAACAAATGGTTTAGACACTTTGCCGAAAAGTAACATTTCATGGTAGCCCACAAAAATATCAG
Organism: Acanthosepion pharaonis; assembly: GCA_903632075.3. Lineage (NCBI taxonomy): Eukaryota > Metazoa > Mollusca > Cephalopoda > Sepiida > Sepiidae > Acanthosepion > Acanthosepion pharaonis. The sequence continues at coordinate 1,077,231 of CAHIKZ030005465.1, read as the reverse complement.
CCAATGCAGGGCCAAGGGACTGCCCATCTGGACCCCATCCACTTGACTATACATAATATTGTCAAAACTGAACTCCACCGAACTAGTACATAGTATCATGAGTTCTATAAATATATCCTTAGGAAAAGGAGGTGGAGCAATGTTACCTTCGTATAAAAAAGTCTGCACAGATATCAATAGTTTCCCTCAATGGTACGTTAGTAAATAGACTGGACACATCAAAGGAACTCATAAAATCAGTCTCAGGGCAAGACTGTATGGCCTGTAGGCGTTCAACAAACGTGAACGAATCAGGTATACAATGCTTAGAAAAAATGTTTGGACCGGTTGTATGACCTGCAGAAGCCATTGCGCCATAGAATGTTGGGATGAACCAATCATTGAAAGTATTGGTCTCAATGGAATGTCCTTCTTATGAACTTTTGGAAGACCAGAAAGCCTTGGTCTAAGGGAACCAGAAGGTCTAATCCTGTCATAAGTCTCTTTAGAAAAGTAACCTTTTCTAAACAAGTATAATAGACGTTTCTGAATTTTAATTTCATTTCTGTACGTGTTGTCACAAGTTTCAACTGGACCAATTTTTTGAACTTTTCTGAATCATTCAAAATAGTCAACATCTTTTGGATGTAATCTACCCGGTCCAGTAGAACAACACCAGCACCCTTGTCCGGTTTACAAATATAAATATCATTATTAGATTTCAATGATTTAACAACCTTAAATTGAGTTTTTTGACCAGACAAAATCAAAAGAGTCAATAAAGAATTACAATAACGATAAGCCAAATCTTTCAATTGAACGATAACGTGATCCGAAACAAGGAACATGGTGTTTAAGTTGGAAGAACAACACCTCAAATGCTGCCAGTGTCTCCTCTTTATCAATCTTAATCGGAGGAATACAAAATTGCAAGGAGGCCCTTATTGACTACATTATAAGTAAAAAAACTAAGGAATTTCATTCCCCTAAAATCCAGGGGCCTTCTAAATGTCCGGTTTATTTGAAGATTACCTGGATTGGGGATAGTGGTCAGGGCTTAATTAAGCAGGTTAGCAAGTTGGTTTCGGTTGTTTCCCCATCAGTTGCTTTACGTAGCATTTTTCAAACTAGGTCTGCGTTTCCGTCTTTTTCGCAAGGATGTATTGCCCTACATCAAATTGAGTAATTTATTATGAATTTAATTGCCAGTGTGCTGCTGGTTATGTGGGGCGTACAACCTTGCATTTGGAAACTAGAATTAATCAGCACGATTCCTTCCAAATACTACTTGGTAAGATAGATAGAATATGTTATCTTCCCCCATGAATATGGAATCGGCTATTGCTCAACATTTAGTTGAGAATATAGCTTGCGCCAAGTTGTATAAAAAAAGAGTGGTTTAGAATTATTCATACAGCCGATTCGAATAATCATTTGAAGATTTTGGAATCGGTCTGTATAGGATTTAGAAAACCTTCTCTCTGCCGGCAGAAAAGAATTTATAAGGTCTATAAATCTGTTTGGGGATATTTTATTTTAACTGTCCCTCGCTATTTATTTACACGATAACCTTTCCTCGTTACAAGTATATATACTTGTTCGTTATTTTAGTGTGTTTCCCCTCTTTTTTGCTCTTCAATATCGCTATTATTCATTTCCTTTGATCCAACGATTGTCTCCTGATGAGATGTTGGCTGAAAGGGCTCTAGAGACTTTTAATATTAAAATCAATGGTTTCCTAGTTTTTTAAAACTATTTATATATATATATATATATATATATATATATATATATATATATATATGTATATATATATAATTATTTATTTAAAAATATGATTCTAAAACGCGACATAAGAAGTGTCATGTTTCAAAACAAAAGCCGAAAACTTCAATATAATTATTTAAATTAAATTGAGTTAAAGTGAGCTCTGTTCCATCTTCAAGCGAAATTTTTATTGGAATAACGTATTTCTGAAATTTACGTGTTTTAAAAATTTGAAATCAAACTTTTGTATCGAGCACTATTTTTTATAAATAATAACTAAAATACTAAGGGACTTTGGATTATTTACCTAACCAGTTCGTTCCTATTTTCTATATATTTTCATACACACACACACACACACACACACACACATATATATATATATATATATATATATATATATATATATATATATATATATATATATATATATATTAGCGTCAAAACTAAGGGACAAAATTTTAAAACCTAATATTTGTTAGAAATAACAAAAATGAAATTTTGACAACTGGTAGTCGTTATCATCCATAATAACATACTAAAATTTGAATCATTTGCAAAAGGATAGAAAAAAATTATAACAGTCTGTCTTGACACATTAACACATGAGGTACTATTCATAACCCTTTTAATTTCTGTGCAAGACTTAAAACGGTCCTTTAATGACATACGCAGCATTATTCGATCTTCTCTTGCCGAAGTTTTGCGGGGTCTGCCGGTTTTAAAAGCACTAACTATTTTGCCAGTATCATTGTAAGATTTAACAACCCTGCCTACAACACTCTTGGAACGTTTCACTTTCTGTGAAGTCTCTCTAATGGTGTGCTTTTCCTTGTGTAGCTTCACAATAGCTTGTCTCACAGAGTAATCAAGTTTTTGGCGTTTCGCCATGGTGCCGGCTGATGCAACGTTTACAAATGACTAAGTAAGACTTATTCTTTAGAGGAAATCAAAAAAAAATTGAATATAGCATACTGTTTACATTGTTTTTCTCAATTTTGTCCCTTACTTTTGGACGATCCTATTTTGAAAATAAATAAATAATTGTTATAATTCTTTTTCTATCCTTTGCAAATGATTCAAATTTTAGTATGTTATTATGGATGATAACGACTACTAGTTGTCAAAATTTCAGCTTTTCACAGTTGTTATTTCTAACAAATATTAGGTTTTAAAATTTTGTCCCTTAGTTTTGGACGCTACTGTATATATATATATATAATTATTTATTTAAAAATATGATTTTAACGCTATATAAGAGTTCTCATGTTTCAAAACAAGAGCCGAAAAACTTCAACATTATTTATTTATTATTGAATTAGTATATATATATATATATATATATATATATATATATATATATACTTTTAAAATCAGGTGGACAGTTGAAATCGCTACCTTGGTTCCAAATTTACTGTATCCTCCGGCGATTTTTATCATTTGACCTCCCAATGCTTTTTTAATATATATATATATATATATATATATATATATATATATATATATATTAAAAATCAGATGGTCAGTTTATTCCGCTACCCTGGTTTCACCATTAAGGTATCCTCAGGCGATTTTTATCAAATGATCTCTTAAAGCTTTATTAAAAAAGAAAACAAACTAATGGGCGCTACATTATTATTTTCAAAAATGAATAAACAAGTTCACGAAATTTGGTGTAATAGAAAAGGATATAATACCCTTGTTTTTTTCTCTCTTCACACTTCTTCTTCATCTTGATCATTTGAAAAAATCGTCTGAGAATGCTGTAAGTTTGAAACCAAGTGTGACACCATTTAAGGGCACGAAAAAAAAGAAAGAAAAAATGAAAGGAAAAAGAGAAAGGAAAGAAAGGAAAAGAGAGGCGAGACTTAAGCTTAGATGTTAAAAGAAGCCACCCACGACCGGGGACATTGACAATGTTATTTTGATAAGAAGCAAATGGTGAAATGTTTCATTATCATTGCAGAAAAATTCTAAATGGATAAGAAAATCGACTATGTTCTGGTGGCGGACTTGTGTTATCGGGTATAGATAACAGCCACTTAATGCTGGCGAACATCTAATTAACAAACCACAGGCCGGCTAGCTAAAACTCCGAGGCAATTCGACAATGTTATTTTGATAATGGAAAAGATGGTGAAAATTCTGACCACCAGTGTCGTAGAACTGTCTGACAAAGAACAGGTGAATACAGAGCTTTGGATAGATAAGAAAAATTAACTGTGTCAGAGGGGGCAAACAATATTGTCGGGAAAGGATTTAATAAGTCGTCTGCTAACCGCACACGAAGCCAACCCTGGGTCACGTCTTGGCCGTTTCGACAAGACATCTATGGGTGTTAGGATTCGGTTGTGATAATAAAACTATGTTATCAGAAATTGGCACCAAGAATGCATATACGGCAAGAACAATGGAATTGTTTTTTCGAGACGACGGTCGACTGTTTTTCGCTAGACGACTACCCCATTTGATAATTGCATTGATAGATCCCAGGTGACATTGGGGAACGAGAGCTGCGATTAAGGAAAGAAAAGGAAAAGAAAAAGATAATTTTTTTTTGAGCAAGCTATATTTTTTCCCTAAAACAAAGCCATCCGGATCACACCCACCCGGCTGGACGCTATTGGCCGAATGATAACGAGGGCCAGGCGGAGGTGATCACGTGACGCAAGGAGGGAAGCCGCCGCCGCCCATTTAGAGGATAGGTATGAGAAGTTGCTTGCTACGAAAGTTGGGGAACCGTTGACGCCCCTCTGAAATATGGTGAGATATCCATATGAGAATAAGAGAAGGTGGGAGTAATAGAAGACTTCCAAAAATGGAAAGGAGTGGAAAATTCCTAATCAAAAATAAAAGAAGTGGATATGGATTTAGAATTATCGAGGAACCTCCAACCCCTACAAACCCACCCCGGTTTTGGTCGGCGTCCATATAAGCAAAGTCGCAGCGAGCAAAAATCAGTTCAGTTCAGTTTAATCTAGAGTTGAGTTGATTCCAGAGTGTCCAGTGCTCAGTTGAAGCAGGCCTCGCATCAGCTGACTAAGATTCGCGCAACTTCCGAACTCATCTTCAATCCAAGAACAATTTATTTTGAAGAGCGACTTAGATCCATACCACCAAAATAAGATTTTCGACTATCGCCTGAAGACACACCAAGAACCAATTTCTTAAAGAACAGACAACTTAAGATGTTAAAACTCACCTAACAAGAACAACGTGTCACAATCCATATAGCGGGTCGGGAGATAGACGCAGTCCTATGTATCCAGCAACCAGATATAAAGTATTGTTATCCTTTTTTTGATACCTTGAACTTTTGAGTTATCATTTTCTTTTCTTTTATGCATATTTGTGTGATACCACCCTCGTTTGAACTCAATTTGCATTACGGCCCCAACGACTGATTGATTTCGTCTGCCTAAGATCAATTCACAACGTGGGTAGGCGGACTAGAGATCAACGCAGTTACTTTGGTAACCAGACGTTGGAAGCGAGTTGGGAACGACGAGGCTGATATCGGATCTGACCAGATTCCCATCCGAATCACCAAAAGGTTAGAACGTCACATTTGGGTGCCACGACCAATACCAAGCCAGTTGATCGTCACAGGACGGGACAACACGACTGACGCAGACAGGCGGACGTCACGTTTGGAGCGGCGACACCCGAACGAAGGAGAGAGAGAAGGCTGTGTTGAGGGAACGTCACCAAAGGTAGCGGATTCAACTAAGCTAATGGTTTTTAAAGTTAAAGATGTTATTTTTAATTTAATTTAATTTTTTTACACCTGTATTGAGCACTTTTTTACTACTGTTTCTAGTCTGATTCAACTCTGACCATTAACCTCTTATGTATATATATATATATATATATATATATATATATATATATATATATATATATATATATATAAATTTCAATTAATTTAATTAATTTACAAATTCATGAATTATTCATACAAAAAAAATACTACAAAGGTTAATGATTTAATTGGCGCGAAATAATTGTGTATATTATTTGAATTGTTCGCGACGATGGATTTCTCATAAATTAAATCATTAACCTTTGTATTTTTTTTGTATGAATAATTATGAATATATATATATATATATATATATATATATATATATATATTATACTCGTTTGGAAAAAACCTTAGGTATTTTGGCTTGTAATTGAACAAACCATTACCCAAGAAAAAATGAGGAATAAAAAAAAAAGAAACAAAAACATGAAATTGAGGCGAAAACAATGATCCAGAATTCAAGCTCAGAGTCTAAAGAGAAAAAAAAACTCCAAAACGAGTAAAGGAAAAGTAACTACATAAAGTGCCCAATACGCTAAGTCGAGCAAACATAAATATGAACCTAAAGAACCAGGTAAACTTACCTAGGTTTCACCTATACGGATCATCAGGGTCAACTGGTAGGTTTACCTGTCTCTTTAGGTTCACACACACACACACACACACACACACACACACACATACACATATATATATATATATATATATATCTATTAACTTAGCAAGTACTTTTGAGGGAGAAATGATACTTTTGGTTGTACTAAAGTCTTAGTAATTCAACCGTAGTTGGATGATGAGGCAGAGAAGTGTTGTATACATACATTTCCCAAAAGTATTTGCGTGTACGTGAATATGACGAAGCCAAATGAAATTGGAAATCAACTCCCTGAATAACAATTCAGAGCCTTTTTCCGTTACACTTCTCTCAGCAGTACTTGGAATTCCTAAGCGGTCAACCATCAATGCAATGACTACTCGCGGCGTTGCTTTACTTTGTGTGTATATGCATGTTTCATTAAAAACGACAGCTAACGTACTACAGTTAAGCTTTTCATTTTTCTTGTGTTCGAACAAGAGCGTTCTTTTCTAGACAAAGTCTGTGTAAGAACTGTCCAAATGTTTTATATTTCCGAGCGCTTTCGGCTATACCTTTAGCCATTATCAAGGATGATTCGATTTTTCAGCTTAATTGAGTGTGTGCGTTATGTGTATGTCTTAGTGTGTAGCAGGGATGTTTTTAATTTCCGAAAACGGTTAGCACATTGTGGCTTTGTTCGTAGTTATTATTGTTAAGAGTTGGCCTTTTCTTTTTTATTATTAATATATATATATATATATATATATATATATATATATATATATATATATATATATATATATATATATGATGTATGCATTTAGGCGCTAAAATTTCAAATATGCACCAATTGTTTTACTTCGTTACTTTTCTTCTATTCTACCCGACAGCAATGGAACTAATTCGTTCTTTCCCTTGTAAACAAACAATACTGCTTTCATTAGGCATACTAATGAGACACTATAAAGATGTCGGCTAATATCACAAAACTGACTATAAAATATTCGAGTGAAAATAAACTAAACATGTCTGCTTTTTCTAATCCAGACAGAAGAGTTATTCATATTTTGAAACAATGTAAAATCGTAGACACATATGGACTTTAGACAGCAACACAAGAATTGTATCAGGTTTATATCCACAGCAGTAGTTTTTTTCCCATCTTTTCAAAGGTAAACATGTTTTTTTTTGTATTTTTTCATCTCGATCCAAGCTCACATCTATTATCTTGGCTAATTGAATGAAAGTAGAGAATATATAATGCAACGACCTTTAAAAGTACATGAAGAAATATAGTTTTAAAAGCATGCTATATTTATTTTAAAAGTATGCTCAGTATCAGAGATAGAGCATATGTAAATATAAAAAAGTGAATATTGAAGTCAACACTGAGAGGCGACAGGCTGTTTCATGCTAAGCGCAATGATCAGGTTACATGCGTTGTTTTTTTCCTCGAAAAAAACACAACTCATCTGACCTGTGGATTGCGTTTAGCATGAAACAGTCTGTCGCCTCTGAATGTTGACTTCAATGTTCATTATATATATATATATATATATATATATATATATATATATATATATATATATATATATTATAAATTAATTGATTTAAAATATGTTTTTTTCGTTACACAGTTCTAACCATGTTTCAAAAATGGAAGCTAAAAGCCCTGAATTTAATTTTGTGATTAAATTAAAGATCCATTTCATCCTCAAGCGAACACCGGATTATATATCTTACTGTTCTTTTTTTATATATATATATATATATATATATATATATATATATATATATATATATATATATATATGTATATATATATATATATATATATATATATATATATATATGAAACAGCAACTCCTACTGTTATTAATGCATTATTCGTCAAGTAGAAATTGAGTTCTCCGGCATATTTGGCATATTTAATATAGAAAAAAATGTTAAAATTACCCTTTTTTCTGGGTATGATCTCTGAGTGACGTCAAAGCGATCGGGTTTATATATATATATATATATATATTTTAAGCATTACTCCCAGAGCAAGACGTGAAGCCACTAGGACGGAGGGGGTTGCAGAAGATTTGGAGTGATAGAAGAAAGGATGAGGAGAGGGATAGTGGATAGATCAAAGTAACTGGAGATGTCGATTGACATTACATTTGAATAGTTGAAGATTATATCTATCAGGGAAACAGTAATAGGGAAGGGTGTTCCACTGGCGAGAGGTGCGAGGTATGAAGCTATTGGAGTGGAAGAGACGGCTACATTTAAAAGTTTCTAGAGTGAAAGGGTGAGAGCGAGATGCCAGTCTCGTAGATCGTTTGAATTCATGGAGTCTGGGAACCAGTGAAAGCATCTCATCGGAGCAATTACCATGAAAGTATTTGTAAAAAAGACAAAGAGAGGCGACGGCGCGTCTGTGAAAGAGCAACTGTAGACGAGATGCCAGATCAGGGCCAATTATATTACATATCCGCCTCAGGATCTTGTCAAGAACTCCAAGGTAAACAGAAGGTGCCCCAGACCATATATGGCAGCAATACTCCATGCAAGGGCGAATGGTTGATTTGTAGATTTGAAGGATCGACTCCGGCGAGAAAAATTTCCTGGCGCGGCACAGAGAGCCAACTTTTCTCGCCGTGTACGAAGCATATATATATATATATATATATATATATATATATATATATATATATATATATATATATATATATATTGTCGTATGAGAGGATACGGTAATTTTCTTTTTTTTTACACAATATCAACTCTTTTGGCCTATTTAAAGCCAAACTTTTTTCGGATTGGCATTTTTATGAATTCATTGATAAAATTATTATTAGTTTGAAGATTCTTCTGGGTAAGGAAACGACTTCTCATTCGATTCCATTATCAATGTAGCTTTCTATAGATACACCAAATCTTTTAATGAATCTTCTTTCGTATCATAATTATCACATCCCTCTTCCAATATTTCACATGTATACAGTTTCTCTTGAATCCAATCCTTTCTATAAGCCTGGAGATAAAAAGCCGAAATAATTCTTTTCTGCAATTAAATACTCGTTTTATATTTTTTTTCCAAATTTATAACTGAAATTGGCACCCCCCCTCCAAAGATTTATTCTTTCGTGTTGGGAGACAAATGTATAAATGACTATATCTCTTGTAATTATAAATGCAGATAGATGCAATTTTTGGTTTCAGACTTGAATCCAACTAAATGCATCATGAGTCACGGTGTTACTGGGCGGTGTGGGCGTTGAGAGAATAAATACGTGTGTCTCTTGAAATGCTCACAACCAACATGGCAGACTCAGGATGTGATTGCACTTAAATAAACATAGAGTAACGACATGAACCGATATATATATATATATATATATATATATATATATATATATATATATATATATATATATATATATTGAACAATAAGAAAATAAAAATTAAAATCTTTAGACACACTGGGTTGTAGATTAATATTCTTTCGATTCCTCGACTAGTTTCGACCGAAAATGTCCATCACCGGGAGGAGAAATATTTCTGCTTGCTGGTAGCAGTGAACTACAGAAATGAATATATATATATATATATATATATATATATATATATATATATATATATGCATAAACAAATGATTGTGTATTAACAACAAAAGGTTACAAGTTACAAAGACAATAATGTGTGTAACAAATGAATGTGAAAATGTTTTGCTCAAAAGGATGTGAACTCGGTGAATGTGCGTATTTACGTGTATATGTTTGTGTGTGTGCGTACTCTTCAAGCGTTTACCAAAAAGGAACGTGTTTTTCCGTGAGAGACGTACATATTGACGTATAAGATCAGCAGACAGTGAAAAAAAATTATCGCAGATTATTTTTAGTTATCGATAGCGTCACCTAGTAGCGGTTTTGAAAATTAAGAGGAGTTAACTCAACAGCAGATTTGAATAAATAACAACAGCACAAAAAAAAGAAAGAAAAAACAGTGAAAGACATTCGACTATAACAATATTCTTAAGAAAGTCGATAAATTAAAAGCTAAATAGTTTAATTTATTGAAATAATTGACACAGAACACGATGACCCAGCGCAATATTTTGTTAAGCAGAATCGTATGTCGCAATTGATCGAAGCCAAGCCTTTAAAAATCGTTTCAGTGAATATGAAATGAGACACCATAGCCGCTCAACTGTTTGCATAATCTTCAATTACATTCATCATTCGACAGCAGGATTTACGGGTCGCCCCCTTCACCGGCCCCTGCGTTTCTGTCAGATGAATGATCTGGTCACCCAAGGAGCAAGCTGATCTGTTAGTAACATGAGAGAAGACATATGTTGCTGATTAGGTATGTTGTTTAGTCAGCTCAGTTGTCAAAAATAAAGAAAGAAATAAAAATGAATAACCAAATAAAAATTTGCAAATATGTACCCCCAAGGAAAGTTGGTTCTCTGTGACGCGTCAGAACGTTTTTCTAGCCTGAGTCCAAATTCTGGCAAGGAAGGAGATTATGTTGAAAACTATTTCTTCTAAAAAATAAATGTTATTTCATCATTAGGCCATAGACATCTTTATATACTTACGTGTGAGTCAGGAGAAAATACAGGTAAAATATGGATCCAGACACCACAAGGTAAGATAAATTCTTCAAATCTGCAAATCAACCATTCGTTCTTGAATTGAATACTGATGACATATGTGGTCTGGTACCCCCGCTGTTCATCTCGAGGTCTTCAACAAAAATCCAGAGACGGATATGCATTGTGTTAAGTCCTGATCTGGTATCTCGTCTGCAGTCACTTTCTCATAGACGTCATGTGGCTTCCCTCGATCTTTTCTACAAATATTTGCATGGCAACTGCTCCGACGGTCTACGTTCACTGGTGCCCCAACTGCATGTATGTAAGCGTGCTACTAGGCTGACATCTCGCTCCCACCTTTTCACTGTCGAAATAGTTAAATGTAACCGCCTCTTCTACTCCAACAGCTTCTTCTCTAGCGCTTCCCGACAGTGGAACTCCCTTCCTCCTATTTGCTTCCCTGATAGCTATAATCTTCAAATATTTAAATATAATGTCAATCGACATCTTCTGGTGCTTTGATCCTGATCCCTGTCCTTCTCTATATCCTTTCCTCAAACAACCGTCATTTCTCTTGCCCTCAGTCTCTGTAAACTCTTTGCGTGCTGGTGAACCCCTGCCTTGCTTGGGATGATATTCTTAATAAATAAATAAACATAACATATCTAAAGTGAAAATAGTAGTAATAGTTATATCAGCCTCTCTCTCTCTCTCTCTCTCTCTCTCTCTATCTATCTATCTATCTATATATATATATATATACTTCACTCTGTCTTTGCTTTCTCTTTTCCACTGGCTCATTCTACCTTTCTATCTACCTTTATGAAAACCTATTCCTCTTTAATTTTATTTAATTATTTTCTATTTTAATTATTTTCACTGTGTCTCTTTCATTGATTGTTATTTCTTTCTCTCTCTCTTTCCCCTTCTCTTTTTCTACATCTTTCTCTTTCTCTTTCATTAATTGTTATTTCTTTCTCTCTCCCTTTCCCCAACTGTTTTTCTACATCTTTCTCTTTCCTCTTTCTTACCAATCTTTGTCGATCTCAGTTACTCTTAAGTTTAGACAGCCATTCAAACTCTCACGTAATCAAACAAAAAGCAAGTAAAAATATTAGAATTTCTTTCTTTTTTTTCTCTCCCTAATTTATTCTTCGATGAAGCTTTAATAAAGATGAAACATGTTAGATTGATAAAACGTTTCTTATTTGTCATTTATCTTACCTTGTGGTGTCTGGATCCATATTTTACCTGTATTTTCTCCTGACTCACACGTAAGTATATAAAGATGTCTATGGCCTAATGATGAAATGACATTTATTTTTTATAAGAAATTGTTTTCAAAATAATCTCCTTCCTTGCCAGTGCACTTAGTTCAGAAATGACTATTGACGGTTTGATTTGTTTTTTACGGCTTATGAAACCTTTGTGGATTATTTGAAACCGAAAATTATTTTGGATTATCAGAATAATTCATTTTTATACGAGTGAATATTGCATTAATATTTTTTACGAATAAAATTGTTTTTTTTTTAATTTCAGATGCAAGCCCTACTATTTAACCCATAACTGGGGGAAGGATGACGATTCATACCATTCAAGGGGTAATTACACGTACATGAATTTAACGAACTGGCCTGGAATACAATGGCGAAAATTATTCTGTTAGATAAAAAGCATATATTAAAAAAAAAATGATATACATTTTATTTGATAAAATTTATATGCAACATTTTTAAAATGTTAGCCTGTATATGTATGTGTGTTTGTGCGTTCGTGTGTTTACATAGATAGCGCCAGAAGTTATCAGCCTATAATATAAATATATAATTTAATAAGAATTACACTCACACACACGCATATATATATATATATATATATATATATATATATATATATATATATATATATATATATATATATATTTAGGTAGATAGAGAGAGATAATATTAGTGGTAAATATACACATGCAATACACAATATGCAATCATATATCTAAAATATATAAATATATATACATACATACATACGCATACATATATATTTGTATAAAAAATAAATCCAAGAGGATAGAACCCAGGTAGAATTCAATTTATTATATATATATATATATATACATACGTATATATATATATATATATATATATATATATATATATATATATATATATATATATATATATATATATTTATTTTATGAACGTTATTTTTTTTACTGGGTATTATTTTTTTTTCTTAAATAGTGAAATTAATAACGGGAAATAAAATCTTGTTTAACATCTCATAGCATCATGTCTTAGTGTAGGTACCTACACATTTTTGCTGAAAATAAACAAAAAAAAAACAATGTTTTATCATCAAAATATTTGGTATTATTAAGAGAAAAGACCGAAGCAGTTTTTATTATATTATTATTTTTTTTTAATCCTTTCTATCATGATCGAATTTTTTTTTATTTATCTTTTTTGCATCAACGCTCGACTTTAATATTTACGATTAGTGTTTTCTGCGTTTGTTTCCGTTGAAAAACACATTGAGTTGGAAATTATTGCAAAAACATACATAGATAGATAGATAGATAGATAGATAGATAGATACGAACAGACTGTGATAGATAGATAGATAGATAGATAGATACGAACAGACTGTGATAGATAGATAGATAGATAGATAGATAGATAGATAGATACGAACAGACTGTGATAGATAGATAGATAGATAGATAGATAGATAGATAGATAGATAGATACGAACAGACTGTGATAGATAAATAGATACGAATAGACTTAGCTGGATCGATCGATCGATAAATAGATAGATACGAACAGACTGTGATAGATAGATAAATAGATAGATACGAACTGACTTAGATAGATCGATCGCTCGATCGATAGATACATAGATACGAACCGACTGTGATAGATAGATAGATAGATAGATAGATAGATAGATAGATAGATAGATAGATTGATTGATTGATTGATTGATTGATTGATACGAACAGACTGTGATAGATAAATAGATAGATACGAACAGACTTAGATAGATAGATAGATAGATAGATAGATAGATAGATAGATAGATAGATACGAACAGACTGTGATAGATAGATACGAACAGACTGTGATAGATAGATAGATAGATAGATAGATAGATAGATAGATAGATACGAACAGACTGTGATACATAGATACGAACCGACTGTGATAGATAGATAGATAGATAGATAGATAGATTGATTGATTGATTGATTGATACGAACAGACTGTGATAGATAAATAGATAGATACGAACAGACTTAGATAGATAGATAGATAGATACGAACAGACTGTGATAGATAGATACGAACAGACTGTGATAGATAGATAGATAGATAGATAGATAGATAGATAGATAGATAGATACGAACAGACTGTGAGAGATAAATAGGTAGATACGAACAGACTGTGATAGATAGATAGATAGATAGATAGATAGACAGATAGATAGATAGATACGAACAGACTGTGAGAGATAAATAGATAGATACGAACAGACTTAGATAGATCGATCGATCGATCGATCGATCCATAGATAGATAGATAGATAGGAAGGAATCCGATAAAATGGAAAATAATTGGTAATCTAAATCTTTTCCACAATATTTTCACATTCACAGTTTCTACCACTCAAACGAAAGCTTTAAGTTTAGGTTTAAAATTTGCCACCGGTTTAAAAAAAATGGTACAATCACTGCCTTAACAGCTATTCAATCACACTGACTATGAAGAATTTTAATGCATGACATATTAACAGCCTCCATCATAAATACAAATCGTCACAACACTAGCCAGGAGATACATACAAGCGCTAAAAACTTGTCCATGAACCAAAATTTATTATGACACCGTCTGACAAGGGAGGCTGTATATTTATTATGGACACCAACATCTACATTGAAAAATCAGAATCTATCCTAAATAATGACAACGCCTGCACTAAAACCAATGAATTTACTATAAACATTGAAACGCATAGGTTCAACTAAACTATCAAGAAAGTATAAAAAAATGAAAACAACTCTTGGTCTAGATTGATAGAGTAACACCGCAAAATACCAGCACTGTATGACTTACCCAAGATACACAAACCCGACATTCTCATTATGGCCAGTGTATCCGGAATTAACATTACACTTCCTAATTTACCTGGAGTCATACCTAAAATCCTAACTTCATTACTTGGCACCATCAATAAAAAAACATTCGGGTTACTTACTCGTAAGAATACAACTCATTAATATGACTAACATATATATGGTCAGTTAAGACATCAAATCACTATACAGCAATATACCCATCACCAATTGCCTCGATATACAAAGAAATCACCCTATTACATCCAAGAATAAGCTTCCTCTACCCATCCACAAATCATAAAGATATGTAAATTAATACACTAATTACATTATTCGGACTATTGTCCTCATCTGGGTCGCCATATTTATCACGACGTTTCGGCCGTTGTACGCACCGGCCTTCTTCATGTGGTTGGAATGTCGAACTGAATACTTTCGCTCACTGGGGTAGACTGTTCTAATTCCACGTGCCATATTTAATGGATGTCAGTTATCTTTTGTTAATTCTCTTATCCGAGTTTCCCACTGCCTTTATCTAGTGTGCCATGTGTCCTCAAGGACACATGGCGCAATGGATAAAGGTGTTGCTTAGATCCAGTGACAGGACACAAAGAGTATGCGTTCAATACTCGGTTAAGGCAGTGGAGAACTTGGAGAGGGTAATTAACAGGAGATACCTGATAACTGACACCCAGAAAACATAATAAAATCTGGAATAATTATAGGATTTTACCTTAGAAATCACTTTGAATACTGAATACTTTAGTGAAAAAGAGGATTATATTGAGAACACAAAAACTTCTACACTACCCATACCATTTCAACTTAAATGCAAAAGACCAGTTCACAAAATCTATAAACAAAAAAACAATCAAACACATACTTCCCCCAAAAATTATGCAAAATTCATAATCCCACTCTTCAACACTTCAACTCAACTTGCTCATCCCTAATACAAGAATTGTTACAAACGCCTCCAAAACGATCGGAGGTATAGTCATGAAGAAAAATACAATAAAAAACAATTCAAATGCGGGAGTTTATCAAATCCAATGTCTACAATGCTATAAGATGTATATTGGGGAAACTTCACGTGATCTAAAGACCCGCATCCAGGAACACAAAAGAGATTTGCTTTTAGATAAACATTCACATTCTCTCGTATTACACTGCAACAACGTAGGACATAACTTTAATTTCACCAAACCAGCCTTATCAAAAAAGGATATGACCCTATAAAGAGAAAATATTATGAAAATATATTTATAGCAATATTACCAACTATTAAAACGCCTTTAAAATACTACATTATATCAATATTTTTCTACAGATTCATTATTCATGAATCTAACTTATTTTACTTATACGTAAAAATCAATATATACACAAAGTATTCACGAGATATCTTTTAATGGAAAATCTAACCAAAATAGTTTTCACATCATCCTGCAGCGTCACACTAACTTTTTATATAATTTAGCATCCAGAATGTTTTCTTACACTTATTTGAGTACTATCTGTTGCTTCATTACACGTGAGGCATATCAAAACAAAATATCATACTGCATCTCACTACATACTTTAGCGGAGGGAATGTTTGCCACACATATTTGAATATAACTGTTATTTCATTCCACGTGACATGTATCTACCCAATAAGAAATGGGCAATCACAACATAACATTAATATTCGTCTCTTTCCTTTTTTGTCAATTTTATCATTTCTATTGTAATATCTGATGAATCTTTAATAAAGTGAAACATGTTAGATTAAGGTCTTTTTCCTACCTGTTCTTTATACTATCATATATATATATATATATATATATATATATATATATATATATATATAAAAACTCGAACCTAAAAGAGCCAGGCAAACCTACCTAGGTTTCACCTAAAGTGGATCGCCAGGGTACGCTGGACTGAAGATTCGCGTAGGTGAAACCTAGGTAGGTTTGCCTGGCTCTTTTAGGTTCATCAGTTAGATTTGCTCAACTTAGCGTATTGATCACTTTGCTTAGTTATTTTTACTTTACTCGTGTCGGAGGTTTTTTTTTGAATCTGAGCTTGGATTCTGGTCGATTATTTTCACCTGAATTACATGTTCTTTGTTCTTTCTTTTTTTATTCCTTATTTTTCCTTGGGTATTCGTTTGTTCATTTACAAGCCAAAATACCAAAGGTTTTTTCGGACTCGTATGCATACTTATATTTATAAGATTATTAATATTATTATATATATATATATATATATATATATATATATATATGTGTGTGTGTGTGTGTGTGTGTGCACAAAGATTTGTGGAAAATTTGTTCAACTGACCTAGTTTGCAGTTTTTGAATAACTTACAATACATATATCACTTACTTATCAATACATTTTATTTTAAAATGATCGATTGTGTGAAGGACCAAACTCACGTTTAGACGAACACATATCCACAAAAAGCTGCTACGCAATATTTACTTCAGATAGTTTCATACAGCATGGTGCATCAATATATATATATATATATATATATATATATATATATATATATATATGTACAGCAAGAGCGTTGGTAGTATCCATGTGTGTCTATCTGTGTGAAAATATTAGCTGTCAAACTATCAAAGTGAAACGTACAAAAAGTAATTCAAGAAATATATGTGGAACCCCCACATTCGCCTTCTCATTCTTGTAATTCTTTGTGTGGCTGACTTCATTTGCGATTGAGAGTCGACAGCGAATGGTTGCCGTATAAATACAGACAAGTGACAAGTTATAATTATTGGC
Source organism: Acanthosepion pharaonis (assembly GCA_903632075.3). Classification (NCBI taxonomy): domain Eukaryota; kingdom Metazoa; phylum Mollusca; class Cephalopoda; order Sepiida; family Sepiidae; genus Acanthosepion; species Acanthosepion pharaonis. Next base: position 1,059,616 of record CAHIKZ030005465.1, on the reverse strand, counting down.
CCAGTATACTTTGATTTTCCTTTTCTATTCTTTTCCTTTGCAGTTATTTAAACAAGAGAGTAAGCGAAAATGAGACAGTGTGAGAGAGAGAGAGAGAGAGAGAGAGAGAGAGAGAGAGAGTGAGAGAGAGTATCTGCATATAAAAAAAATCTCCCTGATATTCACTCCAGGTAAGAATTCAAGACAATTTGCTTATTTGATTTTGTTTTGTTTTTTTTTTTAGTTTTCTTTTAACGAGTTTTGCTTCGTTTTGTTTTGTGTCTGTCTTTTTGACGAATTCCTCGATTTACTATCAATGACCTGTTATCAAAGTCTTTGTTTTTAAATGCAGCGTGTTCGTCTTTCGCACGTGAGTATCTTTGATAACAAAAAAAAGAAGAGAATTCTTTCAAATCTCAACCCGTTTCTTTATCATTCTTGTTGTGAATGTTGCTTTTAGCCGGTCAATCTTATGTTGAACGTTTGTTAAGTCTAAAAAGTCACACCAAGTCACGTAATTCTTATCTGCTATCTGTAATTTTTTTTTCGCCTTTTTTTCTTTATTTTCAAATAATTTCTGACTTTGAAAATAATTTTTTTTAACAGAACCACTTTTTAGTTTTATGCCAACATCTTATCCTTGTTCTCTTTGAAATGTTATGGTTGACCTTTCCTAGTACGTCTTTCTGCTAGGATTGCTATTTTCTCCCTATTGCAAACGACTGCTCTGGCACATGTGGTTTAGACTGAACGATGCTGAGCCGACTTTGGTTTCAGTTTCTCAAAGAAACTGCATAATTTGGCGAAACTAACAGATTGAACAAGGCCATCGGTCACGAAAATTAATGATTTTGTGCTGGCACAATCATTGATTTAATTTCACTCATTAGGCTTGGATCAACACGTGACTTGGTTTTTGACCACTTCCCAATGTATCCGCCAGCTCCAGCCGTCTCCCCACTACAATATTATCAAGAAATCTGTTTGAGAAACCAACCATGATGAGATTCGATCCTGGGGTGCTAATGTTCTAAGCTCCCGGACACACACTCACTTTCATTTGAAATATAAAGAAAAAAGACATTTATTTTCGCACTTGGATGAAAAGACGCACCAATATATAGACACACAAACATAAATAAACACGCACGCATAAAACAGACGCACTACAAAGCACACGGATCGCCACATTCAAAGCAGCGATGGCCAGACTGGAAATTATATGGAAGAGCAAAATCAACTTCCAGACTAAATTCGAGTTCTTCAAATTGCTGGTCGTATCATTGTGAGACTTGGAAACTCTTAGTTGAGCCAGGAGAAAAAGATCCAAGCTTTCGAGAACAAATACTTGAGAAATCTCCTCCGTGTCTTCTACTGGGAGCACCAAACCAATAAGTATGTACGGAGCAATGTCAAATCTCTCCTAACCACTATTAAACGTCGCTGTGGACTGTTGTGTTCAGTCACACGGCAGAACAACCTCTGTTAGACCAAGACATTGTTGAAGTGGCATGCAAGTCGGGTCGGCAACGCAAAAGCTTGTTAGGCAACATCAAAGTGTGAATGGACATGTCAGTTTGTGAACTCCTGAGAGACACCGCCAGGAGATCATCTTGGAGAAGGTTGTCTCTTATTTCTTACCCGACCCCCGAAGATTGAAGCCGTCGTAGGACTAATGATGAGAGTGAAGAGGATTCTGAAATTTGCTGGGCTGACGTAAAAATTGAAGAATAACTTGAATACAACATAAGACCATCAAGACAGAAATCACTAAGAGAAATACACTTATAATAATATAATATTATAGTTAAGGCCCCATTTATTCAGAAAAAATATAATTAGATATATATCAGCAGAAATAGATAGATAGATAGATAGATAGATAGATAGATAGATAGATGTGAACAGGCTGAGATAGATAGATAGATAGATAGATAGATAGATAGATAGATAGATAGATAGATAGATATGAAGTAACAGAGAAATATGAAGATGGAAGGCTATAAGAAACACACACTCAGATATAAACCAGATAGATAGATAGATAGATAGATAGAACGATATATAGATAGATATGAACAGACTGAGATATATATATATATATATATATATAGATAGATAGATAGATAGATAGATA